>JADRCD010237436.1:21378-35898 GCA_019843815.1 Montemys delectorum | reverse complement strand
CCTCTAGAGTAGATTTGTTTCCATGGGAACAGGATGTTATAAAATAATGAGCCAGGTCTTTTGTTACTCTCTCTCTCTCTCTTCCTTGCCCCACTCAAGTGAATTCTGCCTGTGGACTTTCCCTTGACTCTTCTTCTATGTGGATGCTCAACCAGGGTTCTAACCAGCTTGCCAGGACTATGATATCCCCACTGCAAACCGCAAACCCCAGGCACCAAACTTTTGAAGGAAATAAAATAGTTCATTTTATGAAGAAATTAGTCTTATGTATTCTGTTATAGAAAGACACAATGAACATACAGAATTTAAAATATCTCCAATCTTATTAACCGCCTGTTTAGAGAAGATTTGACAAATATTTTAAAATTCCTTTTGCCTTTAATGTTTCTGCTTTTTCCATGACCATGTGAAGGAAATAAAAGCTATACTACAAATGAAATAAAATGCAGCATGCATGGGAGGGACATATGAGGAACAAATGATTTCTAAAATCCTGAATGCATAAAGAGACAACTTTGTTACAGCTCTGCAGGAAAGAACACTACAATATGCATATAAAATATTCGCCCGTAGCACTATACAAGGTAAATATAAAATTTTTAAAAGTGTAAAGCTAAATTAAACATTCCATGAACTAATCTAGGAAAATGTCAGAAATGATAAACACAAACAAGAGGAGAGATGGGACCAAAAGCCACGCAAGTGCTCCAGTCACTGCAGTAGTTCTGTTCTTGCCCAAACTTCACTATAGTTTACAAATCAACTCCCCCTGTCTCTGTCTTCTTAGGTAGGGGGGATGGATAAGGCCCAGTGCATAGTCATCAGTCATGAACATGGTACTGTGTTTACTTAGGCTCAGAAGTTAAGAAAAGACACAGAGGACGTTCTCCCTCATAGCCTGCCCTGCAGCTCTAAAATGGTTTTCTAAAGAATAAAACTTCTGTGCCTAGAAAGATGGCTTAGAGCAGCGTTTCTCAACCTTCCTAATGCTGCAGCCCTTTAATATAATTCCTCATGTTGTAGTGGCCCCCAACCTTAAAATTACTTTTGTCTGCTACCTCATAAGTGTAATTTTGCTATTGTTATGAATCATAATGTAAATACCTGTGTTTTCTAATGGTCTTAGGCAACCCCTGTGAAATGGTCGTTTGATCCCCAAAAGGAATCCTGACCCACAGGTTGAGAACTGCTGGCTTAGATGTAAATGTTGTTTTTAACTTTACTCCGGCTGTATGAATATACAGCTTGGATTGAACTCAGAGTGTTTCTTTCTCTGTTCTCTCTACTCCTAGGCCTAGTCCTGGAAACTTCTAACCTCTGTACAATCAAATCTCCCATAAATCTGACTCTTGAGGGCTTCAGCTTCCAGCCTTCATTAGCTAACCTAGGCCTAGAATGTTTCAGCCTCTTAGAATTTACTGCTGAATAAACTCACCCTTTCCAGCTCTTTCTGAACTCTTGCTGGTTGTTCTTGCCCAAACTCATCTCCAAGCTGATTGATTCAAACTAGCTTCTTTGGATTTCTGATTGAATTGCTCTGCTTAGCTTCATACTAGCTTTGGTACTATGGTTTAATCTTCTGGATCCTTTTCATTCTCTGATTCATTCTTTCCTCACATGTGTCTAGCTTATTCTGTCTGCCACCTGGCTCTGTAAGACTGCCAGTAAAACTGCCACACACACTATTGCCACCTTTTCTCCTTGTGCTGGTCTTAAATAGCCTCTCTTTCCTGTTCTGTTCTCATGAAAGTTGGGCATAATATATTTCTGACACATGTTGTCAAATCTTTCTCTGATTCCTCACTATGTCTGCCCCTCAATTAGATGTCATTTTCAAACATGTCTGCTTCACCTACAAATTAACCTTATCTCTGCTGTTAAGGAATCAAGGTGTGTACTAAGGATGTATCTATAATATGGAGCATGTTGGCTTTCCAGTTGAATCACATAGTCCTAGAAGGTCTATGTGATGTAGCACTTTGCCAGAGTATCCATGTTGCTGGATTAAAATTCCTCTATATTTAGAACTGCTGTGCATAATGCTCTTGCAGCAAACTCCAAGCAGGTTTCCAGCACTCATGAAGAGTGGCTCACAACTGCCTGTAACTCAAACCTCAGAAGATTTGGAACCCTTTTCTAGCTTCTATGGACAAACACACACACACACACACACACACACACACAAATGGTCTTTAAGAGTCAAATAAAGAAACTTCCTATAGTCATTACAATCTTTCTTGCACTTTTGAAGAAAGCAGTTTGAAACTAGAGCTTTCTAGATTTTTAACTTTATTTTAAGATAGACATTTCCTTACTGTTACAAAGAGATAAATATGTAAGCATATGGGAAATGTTATAAATGTGTTTGAAATATTTTTAGAGCCTTTAAATGATATGTAATTAGGTCAAGCTATTCAAATTTACATTTAATTTAAAGAAGTAAACCATAGATATTCAAATTACAACCTTCTCTTGACTCAGTACATGACCAGATTCTTTTTAAAACCTACAGATATAAATGGAAATTAACTCATTAGCTAATAAGGGTATTAGTTAATAAGCCTGCTAGTTCTACAGAATCAGTTTTGAATTATTAATTTGAAATCCTGTGTAATATGCTATAGAGCTAATGGGAATTCTGTGTAGATAATTTTAAAAGAATATACACACAGTTATTTATAAATATTTAGCATTTTATACATAGTAATATACATTTCCTAATTCTTCCTACATATGATCTTAATCAAAATCTTCTCAGACTTTTGAATTCTCATGATGTAAATTGGATGTTTATAAACTAAATTTTACATCCCTACTTTTCATTGTAATTTAAAATAATGAATTTTAAGGATGATTCAATTGCTATAAAAGTCTTGTTTATCTGAAATCACAGGCCAACATCAAACCAACAGTTTTGTAGTACTTGTCTTGAAACTATCTTGAGAAAACACTGAGTAAATCTTTTAAGTCCATGTCAACGGACAATGATGGTTGATCCGTGGATCAGTGACCATTCCTTTTACCAAAATCTGGGAACAATAGCTTCAATAATTGAAAAGCAAATGGCTTTAAACAGTCTTCAGAATGAGTCATCTAAATCTGCACCACTGCTACACACTCACAATGACATTCATCCGTGCCCTTATTGAAAAGTCTGCAATGCTCCGGGGAGCATTTTCTCCCAGGGAGAAAAGTCAAGGTCAAAATTGTGTGGACATTTGCTCAGAATGTTAGTGGTTGCTGGTGGTGCATTGATCCTGAAATATTCATGTGATGCTTGGAGGAAAACACACAGGAGGGCCAAATTCAGCCCTAAGCAATCAATAGAAGCTTTGCAAGGAAAGCTGTGCCTCTGAAGAGATGGTCATTTCTCTTCTTCCTGTAGTGTACATAAGCATATAGACTAACATGTCTTCTCCAACAATATTTGTGTCTGTGTGTGTCTGTGTGTATCTGTGTGTGTGTGTGTATGTGTGTGTGTAGACTAAAAACATGTCCTGTAGTATGTGCTTATTCATTTTCCTGTTTAGTTTTAGTATGTTTTTTGTTTGTTTTTTTGTTTTGCTTTGTTTTGTTTTTCGAGACAGAATTTCTCTGTATAGCCCAAGATGTCCTGGAACTCACTTTGTAGATTAGGTTGGCCTTGGACTCAGAAATCTGCCTGCCTCTGCCTCCCAGGGCTGGGATCAAAGGTGTGTGCCAGCTTAGTCTGTTTTTGAGATAGACTTGTCTCAAACTCATTATGTAGCTGTGAGTAAACTTGAACTCCTGATCCTTCTGATTCCATCTTCAAGAGAGCTGATATTATAGGTATGCATCATCATACTTGGTCTATGTAGTACTGGATACTGGAGATTGAACCCACAGCTTTGTGTGTGTGTGTGTGTGTGTGTGTGTGTGTGTGTGTGTGTATGTGTTAAATGAACACTCCAGCACACATGTGTTCATTTTTAATACATTCTGTTATAATCATAAAATTAAAAACTGGAAATAAAACTTATCGAAGAAACAAAGCAATGATATTGTGTAATGTTTATTATGATAAGAATGACATGAGAGTAACAATTTACATCATAATACAGGGAAGTAGCATATTCTAAGTCATTATAAGTAAACACCAACAGTAAGACTCAGTGGGTCAAAAGGTTTGCCACATAACTGAATTATCCCAACACCCACACGTGGGCCAAACACAAGGGTGTTCATCTGTAACTTGAACTCTATGAAACAGGAGACAAGAAGGTCCCTAGGATGCATGGCCGGCCAGTCCAGCCTAGTTACTGTGCTCCCAATTTAATGAGAGACCCTTTCTACAGAAAAATAAGGTAACACAGGGCTAGAGGAATTGATTAGTGGTTGTGTTGTGCTTGTTGCACAATTATGAGAACCAAAGTTCAGGCTTCAACACACACATAGTAAGCTGGGCAGCTTGAAAATATAACGTTATTGCACACACACACACACACACACACACACACACACAAGTATGCAAAAACAACAAAGAAAGAATAAAGAATATATATACATATGCACACACCCACACACCATGTAATAGGAAAACCATCCATTCTATTATTATGGTCCCTGAGCTAAGTGGGATTTTCCTTGTTTTGCCTATGGGTCCTGTGTTATTGTTTTCACACTGACAATTAATTTGTGCTTCAGTAATGTACTTTCAGCTTGTCATGTTACATGGTTGAGCGGAGGAAAGCATAATGTGTAACTGGAGTAAGGCCTTTTCTGCATACAAAGCAGGTCTCCATAGGATTTTCAAGGTGGGTAATGGGCTGTGAAGGATGAAATATAAATAACTCTAATGATACTTCTCCCCTTCACTGCCCAAATCACTTACTCAGAGTTTTGTTAATCATTCATTACCAAAAAACTCTCTTCATTATTATGTTCAACAGGTTTGTACAGATTTAATAGAAAATACTTTAAAGCTTTGAAAATCTGCCTGAAACATAGTTTAGATCTACTGGTAAATACAGAGAGCACATACTTTTCTTATTTTAGAGTTTGAATTTGAACATTTGATGAAAATTATGTGTTAGAGGTAGCAGACCATCTGGCTTTCAGCCTTATCAGGGGTCATCTGGCTTTCTTCAACCCTAGCATGTGCTGGTGGGGCACTTTCTGGGAGACAGGATATGGGAAGATGATCCAGTGAATTACTCTAAGATAATTGCCCAGAGAATAGTTCTATTTGATGACTTTTGTCAAAATCGGATTGATTTATTCTTTATTAACTCAATTCAGAACCGTTAAATGCCCTAGTGGACTCACTAATGAAAATAAATGACCAAGAAATACTTGTATGTAATTCTTGGTTTTTCTGACCAAGAAAGGTCATGTTTCTCTAAATTTGTGTTCTCTCCTAGGACAGTCACACTCATAACACAGAGGCTGAGTGCACTAAAGTGTGGAGAATTGTGTCTGTGTTGAAGTCACCATTCCCGTGAGAATTATGATTTTGTGACTGAATATGAGCATCTAGGATTTTACGTGCATACACATGCAAGGAAACAAAGGGAAAACAAGGCAAGCAAGCAAACAAACAAATTAGAAGAGAGAGCTAGAGAGATGGCTCAGTGTATAGAGATTTTCCAGAGGACTTATTTCCAGTGTCCATACCAGGCAGATCTCAACTTGTAACTCCAGCTCCACAGGGATCTAACAACCCAACACTCTTTTTTTTTTTTTTTTTTTTTTGGCTTCCTAGTGCACACATGCACACAGATATACACATACATAATTTTTAAATTGTTTTGTAGATTATAATATAATTGCATCATTTTCTCTTCCATTTCCTCCCTTCGAATCTTCTTATGTCCCCATCTTTGCCAGCTTTCAAAAGTATAGCCTCTTTTTTCTTTAACTATTGTGATATACATATATGTAAATATTCCTAAATATGTAAATGTAACATGTTCAGTCTGTACAGTGTTACTTGTACACGTGTTTTTCAGGGCGGGCCACTTGCTATTGGATCACTAATTGGCATGCTGTTCAGTGGGAAGACTATTTCTCTTGCTATCAGCATTCCTTAGCTGCAAGTAGTTCTTTGTGTAGTGATAAGACCTTGTGAGCTTTCCCCACCCACAGTAGCATGTCTATTGGTGATGTTTTGGTTCAGCTTATGTTTAAGCAGTCCTGCTGATGAGATGCTATGGGAGTAGCTTCTGACATTCCCAGGAGACACAATCTCACAGCAAACTCGCTATTCCTCTGGCATTTACAATCTTGAGACCTTCTCTTCTGCAATCATTCCTGGGCTTTAGATATAGTTGTATTTTAGATATATCATTCGGACTGGCCTCTACACCTGCATTTTGATTGGTTGGAGATTTCTGTAATGGTCTCCTTCTATAGCAAAGAGAATTTTCCTTGATGAGAGGTAAGGACTACACTTGTCTGTGGGTATAAAGGCAAATATATAGCATATAGTCAGGAATTGTGCTGCTTTAGTAGAATGATGGTTATAGGTTCTTCAGGATTCCTGACTTTAATAGCCCTGGGTAGTAGGGTAGAGTTTCAGTACCAAACATTGTTTCCAGCTTATCAAGTGGACTTTAAGTTCAATTAGAGAGCTACTGGTTACAAGCAAGTTATGTGAACTGCTACAGAACTCTTAGGTTTGCTGTGTCCTGTTGGTTGTTGTGGTTCATAGGAATCATAGCTAGGTGAACTAATGGTAGCTTCCCTCTTTTGGAACCTTGCAGGATACCTTTAGGTATTATGAAAGCTAATCCTAAGGGAGGAGAATTTCAGTTCCATGACAGTTTAGGAGATTCTGAGCCCTGTGTCTGAAGGTGTTCTCTTCAGCCACAGGGACTTACATTCCACCTCTGGGGGCCAAGCAAGGGTAATAGTGATGAACAATAATAGTTGAGA
This sequence comes from Montemys delectorum, assembly GCA_019843815.1. Lineage (NCBI taxonomy): Eukaryota > Metazoa > Chordata > Mammalia > Rodentia > Muridae > Montemys > Montemys delectorum. The sequence continues at coordinate 29,004 of JADRCD010237436.1, read as the reverse complement.
TTTTTGGAGAGCCCACACCAACAACTCAAAAGCAGCCGTCTCATGCCTACTGTTAGGTTTTTGTTAGATGCTCTATAGCTCTCGTGGGAGCATTGTTAACCTAGAAGGGAAATTTTCATTCAAACTATAAATGTATGTTTATACAAATATTTACATGTATTATGGGTATTTTAGAAAAGATAGTTAATACACAATGATTCCTTTGAACTTTTCAGACATCCTTACTGTTATTTTGTCTTCCCCCATCCTTCTGTATTTATTTCTCTCCTCCCCTTTTCCCAATTAGAGGTCTCCTTTCCCATTTACCCTGTCAGATAGCTTGCACCCTCTTACTCCATTCTCTACTGATCCATCTCAAACAGAAAAACAAAAGAGAAGATAAATTTTGTAGAAAAATACCATATTCTTATTTGTGTAATAAATATAATCATTATTTATTTATAAATTAAAAAAACTCATATTTGCTGTAACAACTTTAGCTGAATGGCCTTTAAAAGCATGAATTGAAGTTAATGGTGTTCATTTCCTATTTTGGGTGATATTTGGTCACAATCTGCTAGACTTCACGCTGTGACAAGCACAGGTATTTGTGTTTTCAGAATCCAGTAAATAGCATTGCTTCAGGGTTATGTTAATCCTCCAAAAGATCGCCAAATTCTTTTGTTAGTCAAGTTCACTTTCTAAATTATTTTATTTTATTGTCATAATTTCATGTCCTGTGGATATCAACAATTTTTAAATGCATTCCTTTGTTCTTAGTTATTTCTGAATAATTATAATGTAAAACCAATAAAAACTTTCATTGAATGATGAGTGACAAAATGCAAAGAAGATGGATTATACTTTTATTTATGTTTTATGTTAATATTAATGGATAATAGCTTCTTTTTATCTCCAATAATTTGTATGTTATTCACTTTACATCTCTATCACAGCGTTCCCTCCCTCCTCTTATCCCAGTCCCATCCTTATGAATCCCTCCTGGCATTGCCCCCTCCCCTTTGCCTCAGAGAAGGCAGAGACCCCTTAGGTACCACCCCACCATGGGACATCTACTCACAGTAGGACTAGACATATCTTCTCTCACTGAGACCCAAATGCAAGTAGAGGATAGTCCAGAAAGAGGTAAGGGGGTCCAATGTCAGGAAACAGAGACAGATACAGCCCCTGCTCCACTTGTTAGGAGTCCCACATGAAGACCAGGCTGTGCATTTGCTAAAAATGTGTAAGGGAGTTCTAGGTCCATCCCCAGCATGTTCCCTGGTTGGTGACCCAGCCTCTGTGAGACCCCATGGGCCCAGGTTAGTTGATTCTGTAGGTCTTCTGGTTGTGTCTGACTCCTACTACTTGCTCAATTTTATAGCCCACTCTCCCACAAGACTCTCTGACTATCTGAATATGCCTCCATTCACTGCTGGATAAAGCCTCTCAGGAGACAGTTATGCTAGATTCCTGTCTGAAGGCATAGCAGAGTATCATTTAAGGGTCAAATGTTGGCTCTCTCACATGGGATGGGTTTCAAGTTGGCACAGTCCATTGTTTGGCTGTTCCCTCAGTCTTTGTTTCATTTTTATCCCTGTAGATCTTATAGGCAATAATAATTTGGGGTTGAAGTTTTTGTGGGTGGACTGCTTCTTAACTGAAAGTTCAGTAAAGAACTTCAAAATCATTGTCTCATTGTTGGGGAAGCAGCATGTATCAAGTGATGGATCAGAATGGTATAAGAGAAACTGAGATGTAAGTTAAGCCTAAAGGTGCCAATGGATGGGGACAATGGTAGAGTCAGAGAAAGGGATGAGGGGACTGTGTCTGAGGAATATACCACTGTGGAGGTGAAAGCCACTTTGTTCCAGGAGACTTATATTTGCCTTAAAAGCCTCCTTGCTGAGCTTGTACAACCAGTTGGATTAAGTAAACTTTTGACAGAGAAATGAGAGCTGATAGTGTAGCTTATCACTGGGGCTATATTTCTTCTGCTAATTTGAGGTGTCAGAGTTAGATCCACAGCACAACAAAAAAAGAAAATTTCAAACTTATATTAAAAATAATTCAAAACTCTCTAACCAAATGCTTTTCACTTTGTTTAAAACTTTGAAGAGGAAAAATGGCATAGTAAGGAAAGTAAATGACACTATAACCTTATCTAGGCATGACTTTAAAAATTGTATCAGAAGATCAATTATGAAGCACCTAGAATTTTTCAATTAGAAGAATATATGTCTCGGTTCTGTTGTGGCCTAGATAGTAACTTTTTTTTTCTATCCTGGTTTCTGTTTTTTTCCCCCATCCCACAAATTGGTTTTGATATACCCAAGATGTTAGGTTTCTCAATAGTGGAAATAAAATCTCTATCAACCTGGCCAAAAAAAAAAATTAAAGAAAATTATAGAACATTTATAAAACTGATAATAAGATGATGATGATGATGATAATAATAATAATAATAATAATAATAATAATAATAATAGGGCTGGAGAGATGGCTCAGTGGGTAAGAGCATCGACTACTCTTCCAGAGGTCCTGAGTTCAAATTCCAACAACCACATGGTGGCTCACAACCATCCATAATGAGATATCATGCCCTCTTCTGGATTGTCTGAAAACAGCTACAGTGTACTTACATATAATAAATAAATAAATCAATCTTTAAAAAAAATAATAATGACAATAAAGCTGAAAGAAACTTCCATCTGACAAAACAACAAAGGGAGAGTTTAATTTAGTTGTGATATGTATAGAATGTATATATGTGTATATACTTTGTTATTTATATCATTATATTAATTGGATATTATAGGATAATCAGTGTTGTATATATCATTATCAATTATACTAACCATTTTGCCTATATTGATGGATAAACAGGTAATGTATTCAAGCAAACTCTACTTTCCCATACCCATGGCTTTTAATCCTTCTTTCTGTCCATGGGAACTCTGTCCTTCTTCTTGGGAGTGACTCACTTTTCATATGTACTGAAGCTTATTTCTGGGGTGATTTTTTTCTGGTTTCCACCTCATGTGACTCTGACACTTTCTATACCAGAGGATTTCCAACCTTCACGCTCTTATACTTATCAGATATCATGTTCCCTCCTGGACACCAGTGAAAGAAAATATATCATAGTTCCATATCCTGGCATCCCTATTAGATACTATTTAGACATTAAAAGCTATTTGCTAGGTGTGGTGGTTTTAATAGGAATGGCCCCATGAGACTCATATGTTTGAGTGCTTGAAGCACAGAGAGTGGCACTATTCAAAGGTATGGACTTGTTGGAGAAAGTGTTATCGTGGGAGCGGACTTTGAGGTCTTATATGCTCAAGCTATGCCTAGTGTAGCACACAGTCACCTCTGCTGCCTGCAGATCAAGATATAGAACTCCCAGCTTCTTCTCATTACCATGTCTGCCTGCACATCTCCAGGACAATAATGGACTAAACATCTGAAACTGTAAGCCAGCTCCAATTAAATGTTTTCCTGTATAAGAGCTGCTGTGGTCATGGTGTCTCTTCACAACAAGAGAAACCCTAACTGAGAAACTGTTGAAATCAACAATGATGTTAGGAGCCTCCTATCAGCCATTAGAATAAGGAAATGAATAGACAATTCAAAATAACTTACATGACCTAAATTTTACCTTGTTCTACATACAGGAAATTCAAATAATACATTTTTATATATCATACCAATCACATACATATTAATTTTATATATTATACATCATTCATTTAATGAATCAATATATTTCTATCATACTAATCATATACAAACATACATATGTATCTACTTTCTAATTCGAATGCATATATCCTTAGTTAACGAAGAATTAATGATAATTGCTGTTGTGGGTGTGATGAAATACAGCTCATAAATCACTCATTCTATGAATCCCAGTTGCTAAAAATTTCCTATAGCAACTGAATGTTATTCACCAAAAAATATATTAATAAAGTAATTTCATTGACTGCAGACATATGTATGATGTATGTGATCTGAAGCTTCTGAAATTATTTCTGGTAAAACCCAAATATATATATTTTTTAAATCAGCATTCCTGTCTTCTTGGTTGTGCTAAAGGCAGCAGGGGTGGCAGCACTGCTGATGTGCCAAATATATGTGTTCACCCAGCACAGCACAACTATAGCATGTAGTGATATAAAAACCATGAATGAAAAGTAGCTTCACAAATGAGTCTCATTTGTGTATGCAGATGGATGAGTCTCGGGTTTCAAAATGAATACATTTTCCAAGATTAAAGATCCTAGAATTAACAAGTTAATATCATTAAAATTGTGATTAAATTAGAAATGTTAAAAATATGCCTAATTACCTTTTTTGAATGAGGAGCAAGGTGGAGGTGAGTTGCCCCCCCCCCTTCTTTGGAATCATGGAACATCTACTCATTTATTTCAACCATTGTATTTTATTCAGCCTTATTCTATTAATAGGGAAAATGAGCCATAGGCAAAAGTGTCAGGGTAGCACATTTTGCACAGCACTGCACAGAGCACCAGGATCCGAGCCTCCCAAGGGTGAGGAAGTCCTTCAGGCATCATTTGGTCTAGCTTCCAGTAGAGGAGGAATCCTTCAACCAAAAGGAGGAACTCTGTAAAGCACTCTTGTTTAAAGGAGACCATTGGAAACCACAAGTCTTTGCTCCTATCAATTTAACATCTTCTCATTCTGCTCAATCTGTTATGATTTTTATTATGAGAAATAGGATCGCTGTAAGTGGATTAGTGGCTCACTAAGATCTTTTATCTCTTGGATGAGAGAAGGTCTGCTTTTTTTTGATTTGTACTATTGTCTATTTGAAGATAATTCTGTGTCAGTTGGGAAGGAGAAAAATTTCTCATGATCTGAAGAAAAAATATAGAGAGAGATTTCAGATATATATATATATATATATATATATATGTGTGTGTGTGTGTGTGTGCATATATATATATATATGTTTGTATATATGTGTATATATGTATACACACACACATATATATATATGCATGTAGAGGTTTGGGAGTTTGCCAAATGTGGAAGTGGAATTCTTTCCTTCAATCTCATGGAAAACAGGGAGTGAATCCTGTTTTCTAGGTTTGAAGGCATGTGCCTTTACCTGCAGATCGATCTCTCCCATCCAGAAGTAAAGACTTTTGTTTCTGTGTTTATTTGGACTGAAAAATCTTAGGATGGAAACCACATATCTAAGTATTATGGAATGGGACCTTTATCTCATGTTTACCACTATTCTCAGAGCATCACCGAAATTTGTGAAAAAGACCCAGTTTGGGGACATGCATCTGTTGGCTCCATGGCTTTTCCTAAAATCAGAAATCAGTGTTATATAGGACAGAGCATTTTGGTGCCTATGTATTCTCAGCTATGTCACAAGGCCATGGTGAAGTTGTTCATATTACAATGAACTGAGGGTATTTATCAAGGCCAATTAATGAGAGCCATCTTGTGTGTTATTTTGTTTTCTTTTTCAATAGGTAGAATAAGAATTACAAATTTGGGCTGTGATTTTATAAATAGTGTATATTCTACATTTTTATTTTTTAAATGTGGATGGGTGCTCTGTTAGCATATATGGCTGTTCATCGCTTGTATGCCTGATGTCCATTGAGACTGGAGGAAGACATGAGATGCCTTGGAACTGGCATTACTGAGGGTTGCTGGGAACTGAATCTTTTCCTTTGGAAGAGTAGACAATTCTCTTAATTGTTGAGACAATTCTCTTAATTGTCCAACACTCACATTACATTGTTAATAATGACTAGAAGTATACAATAAGGAAGTCAAACACATTTGTTCACATGGAACTCCTAAGAATTACACACACACACACACACACACACACACACACACACACACACACACCACTACTCAAACACCCTCATGCATTCACACATTCTCATATATGCATACATGCTGACATTCCTGGTCACAGACTTACAAACACTCAAGCACATACACTGACACATCAAGGCACTCTATGCTCATACTCACAAATTATTAGATCCATGCTCCCTAAATTAATTCATAAAGGAACACATGTTGCTTCATACAGAAACTCACTCAGACACACATTCTAAATTATATTACAGGGGGGTAGAGGGGAAATGTCCAGTTCAAATCTTAAATTATGCTGTAGGGTAGGACTCTGGATTCTAGTCTTGCTATTGTAGAAGTGTTTCCTAAATTTCCCTAGCCTCTATTTGCAGGATGGCTTCAAAAGAGTCATAAAGGTAAAACTTCTGTGGTCATGTATGTCATTCAGAAGGTTAAGAGATAGAAGAGTTCAGAGTTCATCATAGACTTGGTCATATATAGTTATCTGTAGTCGTGATGGAAACAATAGAACAGGGAGATTAGGTACAGCCTCCCACATATGAAGTTTTCTCCTTCATTGGTCCACATGTCTAGTACAAAGCTAATAGTACTTTCAAAGGCAGACGGTGTTTTCCTTAAAATGGAAGGGGCTAGCCAAGTATGGTGGCACACACCTTTAACTCCAGCAATTGGGGGGTAGAGGCAGGTAGATCTTTGTTAGTTTGAGGCAATCTGGTCTACATCTTAAATTTTAGGACAACCAAGACCTATCTCAAAAGAAAGTGAAATAAAAAACTATTAAATAAAAATAAATAAAAATGGAATGCACTCATCCATGTAAAACTCGTGAAGTGATCCCTGGACTGCCATTCCCAGGAAGCAGGATGTAAACAACCATTGTTACTGTTGTAGCAAATGTTCTCAGCTGGACTTTAAGGGTATTCATTCCTGGCTGTAGATTCTCTGAGCCTCCTGAGCATGTGGGGGCATCATTGCTTCCTGCTTCACAAAGTGCTGTGGTGCTGTGTCTAGAGGGTTTGATGGATGAAAGGCAAAGGGAACACAAAGCCCAGTGATTCTAGAAAAGTTAAGATGCACAGGTCTTCCTCATTCACAACATCTGAAATTCCCCAGCCAGGAGCAGCACAGCACTTAGATAACAGAACCCTTTGAATTCACCCCCCTCCCTGGGCTTTGATGTCATCTTCAGCTAACTTTGGGGTAACTGTTTACCTTCAGGCAGTCCAAATGCCTTTATAAAAGAACATGGTTAGTGCAAGGAGGATCCGTTTCCAAAGGGACCTCCCAGTCCTGAAGGACACAGCGTATGTGACAAGCGTTCATAGTCAGAAATCACACTGAAAATGTCAATTAAGTCAATTATATAATGACATTCTGGAATGCTAAACATATGTTGTCAGCCAAAGCTAAAATCGCAATTTGGGGAAGAGTCTGGTAGCAGAGTGGAAATGTGTTTTCTAATTCCTGTCTGCCTTTCCTCAAATGACTTCTTGGGTATTTGTTTTCCCTTTAAAGTAGATGCTTTACTTCCATCTGAACAAAATTCTCTGCACTCCCACCAGTTATCAGGGAAATCAAAGTGTCCTTATTTGACTGGAACCATCACTGAAAGGAAACGCCAAAGCTTAGACCAGCACATACACAATGTAACTCTACAGGGCTTAGAACCCTAAGTGCTTTATCTACATTCATCTACACATGAACACTGAAGGACTGATTTAAGACATATATGCAGCACTCTCTTTTGGTCTCCAGGTCAGACTCCTAAACACA
>JADRCD010237436.1:0-17585 GCA_019843815.1 Montemys delectorum | reverse complement strand
CTCTCTCTCTCTCTCTCTCTCTCTCTCTCTCTCTCTCTCTCTCTCTCCCTCTCTCTGTTTCATAAGTGGTCTATATATGGCCACTCCAGATGATGACTAACATCACAATAGTTTGTTCATCATGATGCTGTCACAGTGAGTACTCTCTTTCCTTCATCCATCTGCTCAATTTTCTTTCCTTGGCCAAGTCTTCAGCCAATTTCCTCATTCTTTTTACAGAAGTGACTTGTAAACCATGCAATGTGATGGGCACTCTACTCCTTCAACCTTTTTATTCCTTTCTGCTAAAAAGAGAGCTTTCTAAGCTGAACTAACCTTTTGCAGAAAGAGATGTATGTTCCTAAAATGAGTAAAAGAAATCTTTGCCTAGATTAATTAACATTATGGGGTTCCTCATTATGGACTTATTTTCTTCTAGTAGTTTCATGTTATATATTTTAATTCAATTTGAGATGATCTGTGCTCATGGTGAGACATAAAGGTCTGATTCCATTCCTTTTGTACCTGGATACTCAATTTCCCCATTACCTTTTTGAAGAGATTTTCCCTTCACCCACCACATTCCTGGCACCTTTGTTAAAATTCTTTTGCGTAAAAATAGAATCTAAGGCTGTCTGTCTTCTACCATTGGTTAATATGTCTGTTTTAATGTCAGCATCCTGCTTTGATGGTTTCTATAGTGTGATAATCTGAGATTAGATTCTATGATGTTTTCCATTTTGTTACTTTTACTCGAAATTGCTTTGGGGTCCTTTGTGATATAGTAGAAATTTTGGGGCCATTTTTCTATTTCTGTGAAAAATTTCCTTTGTATTTTGATGGGAATCGTATTAGATTTGTAGGTTACTACAAATCTAGGACAATGTAGTATCAGTATCTCAGGGTTTATTTTCCCCTGCATGAACATGGCATATTTTTCATTTATTTGTATCCATTTCAGTTTATTTCGTTTCCTTGATATAGATTTTAGTGGAGAGGTACTTTATGCCCATGGTTAAATTTATTTTTAGGTATTGTATTATACTAGACCATTTTAAGTGAAGATATCTTCTGAAGTCCTTATTCTGGCATCCCATACTACTGCATAGGAACAATGTGGACTCTTGTATATTGCTTGGATGCTTCTTGATGACTTGAGTTCATTCATTAGACTGAGTAGCTTTTTAAAACATATGGTTGCTAGAGTTTTCTGTGTATGAGATTATGTCATCTGCAAAAAAAAATATTTTTCTTTTGAATTTGGCTAGCATTTCTCTTCCCTGGTGTGTGTGTGTGTGTGTGTGTGTGTGTGTGTGTGTGTGTGTATGTTTCATTATCATACTGAATAGAGGTGTTCTCATCTTATTAATTTCCTTAAGAGAAATGCTTTTGCTTTTTCTCAGTTACTGTGATGGCAGCTGCCAATCTTTTCTGTGGCCCTTATGCTAGGAAACACTTATCTATAGATTGTTAATTTTTGTTGTGAAAAGAATGCTGAATTTTCTTATACATCTTTTTGTTGTTGTTTTTTGTACCCATGGACACATTCATTTTATTCTTCATATTTTTACTGTGAGGTATCATTTTGTAAATTGGCAGCTGTCATTGACTTCCTCTGACTGTCCACTGGATCATGGGAGTGATCTTTTATATGTGACATTAGAATTTCTATCAGTATTTTGTTGAATATTTTCATATTAATATTCATTGAAGATATTCTTTTGAAGTTTTATTTACCTTTTTTTTTATAGTTACAACTAGTTTTGGTATTGGCCTAATGCTGGTTTCATAGAATAAATCTGCATGAATTCATACCCTTTGACTTTGTGAAATGATTTGAGGAGAATTAGTATTATTTCTTGTTTAATTATTTTGTAGAATTCAGCAGTGAAACCATCCACCCCTAAGCTTTCCTTTGATGGGAGATTTATTTTTTATTAGTGTTCAATTGCCATCTCATTATTGGTCTATTCAGACTTTCTGAACTTTTTTTGTCACCATTTAATGAAGGCTGAATGTGTCTAGGAATTTCTCACTTTCTCCTAATTAGTCCATTTCCTCTAAGTTTTCTGGTTTGTTGGTGTAATGCTGCCCTTCATTCTTTGTTCTTTTTGTGGTCACTTAAAATGTCTTATTTTTCACTCCTTATTTATCCAAATCTTCTTTGTTTTCCTTAGTTAATGTAATTAAAGTCTTGAGAACTTTATTTTTCTCGAGACAAACTACAAGCACCATGGCCTGTTTTGTTAACCTTCTTCCTTATTTGCCTAAGCTCTATTTCATTTATTTCTGTGATAATCTTTCTTACTTCTTTCCTTCTACTGAGGGTTGAGTTGCTCTTGTCTTTTTCACTTGTTGACATAGAGTTGATTTACTATTAGTTTGAGATCATTTCTTTGTGATATAGGCAGTCTTCAGTTGGTTTGGTTTAGTGTGTTTCCATGTTTTCTTGGCCTCAGGGAAGGGTTAAATTTTTCTTTGCTCCTTGTTTCCTCATGGTTAGAAGCATATGGTTTAATATCCATGTTTATGAAGTTGCTAATTCTCTTCTGACATTGGTTTGTAGCTTTCTCCCGTTTTTATCAGAAAGATACTTGGTGTGACTCCTGCCTTCTTATTCTGTGGAGATTTGCTTTATTGTCTGACATGGTCTATGCTACAGAACATGTCATATCCAATTGGAAGATATAAATTTATACATCATTGGATAAGATGTTTTGTGGATGTCTGTTAGGTCTATATGGTCCAAAGCACTCCTGAATTCTGAAGGTTTTAATGGTTTCAGATATGTGAATGTGTTGTAACGAAAGCAGGGGGCCTGGGCTGGTGGTCTGCCTGTGGCTCTCTCTCTCCCTGGAGGCAGAGGGGTCTGCTGCTGAGGCCTGGGTCTCTTCTCTCCCCCAGGGCTGATCTGTTTGCTGCACGGTACATTAGTTAAAAAGGGGACAATGTATGAATAAGATATTTTATTGTAGGAAGGAGAAATAGGCTAGTTAAGTAGAGAGAAAGAAAGGAGAGGAAGGGGAGAGAGAGAGAGAGAGAAAGAGAGAGAGGAAGGAGAGGGAGAAAGCAGAGAAGAGAACAAAGAGAAAGAGAAAGAGGAGAGAGAGAGAGAGAGAGAGAGAGAGGAAAAAAGTAAGAGTAAGAGAGTGAGAAGAAGAGGAAGTAAGAGTAAAAGGGTAAGAGAGAAAGTAAGAGAAGAAGAGAGAGCAGGTAAGAGAGTGAGAGAGAAGAAGTAAGAGAACAAGAGAGTACGAGGAAGTAAGAGTAAGAGAATGAGGAGGGAGCAAGAGAACAAGAGAGTGAGAAGAAGTAAGAGAACAAGAGAGAGAAAGTAAGAGAGTGAGGAGGAGGCAAACCACCTCTTTTATTGTATGAGGCATGGCATGCCTGGCTTGTGGTCAGATGACAGGGTGTAGGGTCCAGCTAAAATGCTGGGAGTTTGAGGCATTTCTGCCTGATATGCATGCAGGGGCAGCTGTGAGGGGTCTGGGCTGAAATCTGAGCCATTTGTCTCACAGCTATCACCGAACTCCTACCATCCCTTGTGAACAAATTTACATTGCTCAGTGGGTCTCCGGAGTCCCGAGGTGTCCGCTTTACTGGACTCTGGCAGTCAGAACTCCCCACTGCCCCACATGAATGCCTGTCTGGCGTGTGTGTGTATGTGTGTGTGTGTGTGTGTGTGTGTGTGCATGTGTGTGCCTGTGTGTCTGTATGTGTGTGTGTTCTCGGTGCATAAAACACTGTGTCTCTCTTTTAGAAGTTTCTATGATAGGTTATAGATTATGGCCCCTATAATAATAGATAGGACAACAATATTGTTTTTTATAATTTATTATTATTTCATTTATTTAATTAAAAAAATTTTAGATATATTCTTTATTTACATGTGATATGATATCTCCTTTCCCAGTTTCCCCTCTGAAAAAAGAAAAAATAATAAAATAAAAATTAAAAAAACAAAGCAAAACAAAAAACAAACAAATCCCTGTTCCCTCCCCCTTCCCATTGCTCAATACCCCACACTCTCCCACTTACTAGCCCTGGCATTCCCCTACACTGGGGATTAGAACCTTCACAGGGCCAAGGGCCTCTCCTCCCATTGATCACCGACTTGGCCATCCTCTGCTATTCATATGCTGCTAGAGACATTAGTCCCACCATGTGTACTCTTTGGTTGGTGGTTTAGTCCCTGGGAGCTCTAAGGGTACTAGGTAGTTCATATTGTTGTTTGTACTAAGGGGCTGCAAACACTTCAGCTCCTTCTATCCTTTCTCTAGCTCCTTAACTGGGGACCCTATACTCAGTCCAATGGATGGCTGAGAGCCTCTACTTCTGTATTAGTCAGGCTTGTCAAAGCCTCTCAGGAGACAGCTACATTAGGCTCCTGTCAGTCAGTACTTGCTGGCATCCACAGTAGTGTCTGGATTTAATGACTGAATATGGGAAGGATTCCTAGGTGGAGCAGTTTCTGAATTGTCCTTCCTCCTGTCTCTGTTCCATAGATAGCCTCTGCAACTCCTTCCATGGGTATTTCCCCCCTTTTAAGAAGGAATGAAGTATCCACATTTTGGACTTACTTCTTGTTGAGTTTCTTGTGGTTTGTGGATAGTATTCTGTGTATTCTGATCTTCTGGGCTAATATCCACTTATCAGAGAGTGCATACCATGTGTGTTCTTTTATGATTGGGTTAAGTCACTCAGGGTGATAGTAACCAGTTCCATCCATTTCCCTAAGAATTTTATAAATTCATTGTTTTTAATAGCTGAGTAGTACTATATTGTATAGATGTACCACAATTTCAGTATCCATTCCTCTGTTGAGGGACATCTGCGTTGTTTCCAGTTTCTGGCTGTTATAAATAAGGCTGCTATGAACATGGTGGAGCATGTGTCCTTATTACATATTAGAGCATCTTCTGGGTATATGCCAAGGAGTGGTATAGCTGGGTCCTCTGGTAGTACTATGTCCAATTTCCTGAGTGACTACCAAAGTGATTTCCAGAGTGGTTGTACCAGCTTGCAATCCCACCAGCAATGAAGGAGTTTTCCTGTTTCTCCACAACCTCACCAGCATCTGCTGTCAACTTCGTTTTTTATCCTAGGATTTCTGGCTGGTGTGAGGTGGAATCTCAGGGTTGTTTTTATTTGCATTTCCCTGATGACTAAGGATGTTGAACATTTCTTTAGGTGCTTCTCAGTCAATCGATATTCATCAGTTGAGAATTCTTTGTTTAGCTCTGTTCCCCATTTTTTAATAGTGTTATTTGGGTCTCTGGAGTCTAACTTCTTCAGTTCTTTGTGTATATTGGATATTAGCCATTTATCAGATATAGAATCGATACAGATCTTTTCCCAATTTGTTGGTTGCTGCTTTGTCTTATTGACAGTGTCCTTTTCCTTACAGAAGCTTTGCAATTTTGTGATGTCCCACTTGTCAATTTTTGATCTTAGAGTATAAGCTATTGGTATTCTATTCCGGAAATTTTCCCCTGTGCCTATGAACTTGAGGCTCTTCCCCATTTTATTTTCTATTTGTTTCAGTATCTGGTTTTTTGTGGAGGTCCTTGATCCACTTGGACTTGAGCTTTGTACAAGGAGATAGGAATGGATTGATTTACATTCTTCTACATGCAAGCTGCCAGTTGAGCCAGCACAATTTGATGAAAATGCTGTCTTTCTTCCACTGTATGGTTTTAGCTCCTTTGTCAAAGATCAAGGAATCATAGGTGTGTGGGTTCATTTCTGGGTCCTCAATTCTATTCCATTGATCTACCATCCTGTCACTGTACCAATACCATGGAGTTTTTATCACAATTGCTCTATAATACAGCTTAAAGTCTAGGATGGTGATTCCATGAGAGGTTCCCTTACTGATGAGAATAGTTTTGGCAATCCTCGTTTTTTTGTTATTCCAGATGAATTTGCAAATTGCTCTTTCTAAGTCTGTGAAGAATTGAGTTGGAATTTTGATGGGAATTGCATTGAATCTGTAGATCGCCTTTAGCAAGATGGCTATTTTTACTATATTAACCCTGGCAATCCATGAGCATGGAAGATATTTCCATCTTCTGAGATCTTTAATTTCCTTCTTCAGAGACTTGAATTTTTGTCAAACAGATCTTTTGCTTGCTTAGTTAAAGTCATATCAAGGTATTTCATATTATTTATGACTATATTGAAGGGTGTTGTTTCCCTAATTTCTTTCTCAGTCTTTGTGAAGAGGAAGGCCACCAATTCGCTTGAGTTAATTTTATATCCAGCTCCTTTGCTGAAGTTTTTTCCAAGGTTTAGGAGCTCTCTGGTGGAATTTTTTGGGTCACGTAAGTATACTATCATATCATCAGCAAATAGTGATAATTTGACTTCTTCCTTTCCAATTCATATTCCTTTGATCTCCTTTTGTTGTCTAATTGCTCTGGATAGGAGTTCAAGTATAATACTGAATAGGTAGGGAGAGAGTGGGCAGCCTTGTCTAGTCCCTGATTTTAGTGGGATTGTTTCAAGTTTCTTTCCATGTAGTTTGATGTTGGCTACTGGTTTGCTATGTATTTAAGTATAGGCCTTGAATTCCTGATCTTTCCAAGACTTTTATCATGAAGGGATGTTAGATTTTGTCTAATACTCTGATCATCTAATAAGATGATCATATCTTTTTTTCTGTGAGTTTGTTTATATAGTGAATTACATTGTTTTATTTCCATATATTGAACCATCCCTGCATCCCTGGGATGAAGCCTACTTGATTATGATGGATGATCGTTTTGATGTATTTTTGGATTCGGTTTGAAAGAATTTTATTGAGTATTTTTGCATCAATATTCATAAAAGAAATTGGTCTGAAGTTTTTGTTCTTTGTTATGTCTTTGTGTGGTTTAGATATAAGAGTAATTGTGGCTTCATAAAACGAATTGGGTAGAGTACCTTCTGTTTCTATTTTGTGGAATAGTTTGAGGAGTATTGGTATTAGGTCTACTTTGAAGATATGATAAAACTCCACACTAAACCCATCTGGTCCTGGGCTTTTTTTTTCGGTTGGGAGACTATTAATGACTATTTCTATTTCATTAGCAAATATCAGACTCTTTAGATCACTGATCTGATCTTGATTTAACTTTGGTACCTGGTATCTGTCTAGAAAATTGTCCAGGTTTTCCAGTTTTGTTGAGTATAGGCTTTTGTAATAGGATCTCATGATTTTTTGGATTTCCTCAGTGTCTGTTGTTAAGTCTCTCTTTTCATTTCTGATTTTGTTAATTAGGACACTGTCTCTGTGAGCTCTAGTTAGTCTGGCTATGGATTTATCTATTTTGTTAATTTTCTAAAATAACTAGCTCCTGGTTTGGTTGATTCTTTGTATAGTTCTTTTTATTTCCACTTGGTTGATTTCAGTCCTGAGTTTGATTATTTCCTGCCATCAACTCCTCTTGGGTGAATTTGCTTCTTTTTGTTCTAGAGCTTTCAGATGTACTGTCAAATTGCTGGTGTATATTCTCTTCAGCTTTCATTGTGTCCCATAAATTTATGTATGTTGTAGCTTAATTTTCATTAAACTCTTAAAAGTCTTTAATTTCTTTCTTTGTTTCTTCCTTGACCAAGTTATCATTGAGTTGAGTGTTGTTAAGCTTCCATGTGTATGTGGGCTTTCTATTGTTTATGTTGTTATTGAGGACCAGCCTTTGTCTATTATGATCTGATAGGATGCAAGGAATTATTTCAATCTTCTTGTATCTGGTAAGGCCTGATTTCTGACTGATTATGAGGTCAGTTTTGGAGACGGTGCTAAGAAGAAGGTATATTCTTTTGTTTTAGAATAAAAAGTTCTATAGATATCTGCTAAATACATCTGTTTCATAACTTATGTTGGTCTCACCGTGTCTTTGTTTAATTTCTGTTTCCATGATCTGTCCATTGCAGAGAGTGGGTTGTTGAAATCTCCTACTATTATTGTCTGGAGTGCAATGTGTGCTTTGTGCTTTAGTTAAGATTCTTTTATGAATGTTGATGCCCTTGCATTTGGAGCATATAAGTTCAGAATATACAGGTTATCTGGGTAGATCACACCTTTGATGAGTATGAAGTGTCCCATCCTTATCTTTTTTGATCACTTTAGGGTGAAAGTTGATTTTATTCAACATTAGCATGGCTACTCCAGCTTTTTTCTTGGGACCATTGGCTTGGAAAATTGTTTTCCATCCTTTCATTCTGAGGTAGTGTCAGTCTTTGTTACTGTGATGGGCTTCCTGTACGCAACAAAATGTTGGGTCCTGTTTACATACCTAATCTGATAGTCTATGACTCTTTATTGGGGAATTGAGTTCATTGATATTAATAGATATAAAGGAAAAGTAATTGTTGCTTCCTATTATTTTTGTTGTTAGAGTTGGAATTCTGTTCATGTGGCTATCTTCTTTTAGTTTTGTTGAAAGATTACTTTCTTCCTTTTTCTGGGATATATTTTCCCTCTTTATGTTGGAGTTTTCCATTTATTACTCTTTGAAGGGCTGGATTTGTGGAAATATATTGTGTAAATTTGGTTTTGTCATTGAATATTTTGGATTCTCCATCTATAGTAATTGACAATTTTGCTGGGTATAGTAACCTTTACTGCCATTTGTGTTCTCTTAGGGTTTGTATGTCATTAACACAGGATTTTCTGGCTTTCATAGTCTCTGGAGAGAAGTCTGGTGTAATTCTGATAGCTCTGCCTTTGTATGTTACTTGACCTTTTTCCCTCACTGCTTTTAGTATTCTTTCTTTGTTTTGTGCATTTGCTGTTTTGACTACTAAGTGGCGGGAGGAATTTCTTTTCTGGTTCAGTCTATTTGAAGTCCTATAGGCTTCTTGTATGTTCATGGGTATCTCTTTCTTTAGGTTAGGGAAGTTTTCTTCTATAATTTTGTTGAAGATATTTACTGGCCCTTTAAGTTGGAGGTCACCACTCTCTTCCATACCTATTATCCTTAGGTTTGGTCTTCTCATTGTGTCCTGGATTTCCTGGATGTTTTGGGTTAGGAACTTTTTGCATTTTGTGTTTTCTTTGACCGTTGTGTCAGTGTTTTCTATGGTATCTTCTGCACCTGAGATTCTCTCTTCTATCTCTTGTATTCTGTTTGTGATGCTTGCATCTATGATTCCTGACTTCTTTCCTAGGATTTGTATCTCCAGAGTTGTCTCTCTTTGTGATTTCTTAACTATTTCTACTTCCATTTTTAGGTCCTGGATGGTTTTGTTGAATTCCTTTACATGTTTGATTGTGCTTTCCTGTAATTCTTTAAGGGATTTTTGTGTTTCCTCTTTAAGGGCTTGTACCTCTTTACCTGTGTTCTCCTGTATTTCTTTAAGGGAGTTATTCATGTTTTCCTTAAATTTCTCTATCACCACCATGTGATATGATTTTAGATCCAAATCTTGCTTTTCTGGTGTTTTGGGATATCTACTACTTGCTGTGGAGGGAGTACTAGGTTCAGATGAAGCCAAGTAGTCTTGGTTTCTGATGGTAAGATTCTTGTGTTTGCCTTTCATCATCTGTTGATCTCTGGTGTTAGATATTCTTGCTGTCTCTGGCTGGAGCTTTTTCCTCCTATGGGTCTGTAAGCCTGTGTCAGTACTTCTGGGAGATCAACTCTCCTCGGGTAAAATCCGTGTGCAGATGGATGTGGATCAATCTTCCCTCCTGAGTCCTGGGGTGAAAGCACATCCTGGGGACAGGCTCTTACTTGTAGGAAAGATGCAGAGAGGGCTGTGGATCTCCTGTCCCTCCTAGGTGTAGTCTGAGGTGGAAAGGATCCTGTCCTGGCTATTCTGCCACTTGTGAGGCCTGTGCCTCCTGGCTGGTCCAGCCTTAGAAAGTCACTGGAGAGAAAATGGCGATCTCACCTGAGTCCCTGAGTTGGAGTACTCCCTGGAAGCAAGCTCTCCACTTATGGGGAAGGGGCAGAGAGGGCTGTGGATGCACCTTCACTCCTAGGTGTAGATGGAGGTAGAAGGATCCTGTCTCGGCTTCCCTGCCACTTGTGAGGCCTGTGTCAGGACAACAATATTAACACTCTTTTTCATTTGAGATTACACTGAGGTGGCTGTCTCTGGGAAACAGTCTACTTTGACCACTTTATTACAATGAGTTTTCATCATCTAATGATATTTTCATCACAATAGATGGTGTTGACATTTGATAGTCACCAAAAAAAAAAAAAAAAAAGAAAAAAAAACCAGTTGTGTTCTGATACTATTTTTCTCTGATGAATTTTTAACATTTTTTTTGTTGTTTGTTTCAATCTTATACTGTGCTAAAATAGTTCATTATAAAATCCTGCAGAATCTCATTTTGCTAGAGCGGCACTGGGCTTTTGGGCCACATTGAGAAACTTACTCTCAATGGTCTTACCATCAAAATATAATCTTTAGTCCATGTGTATGCATTTCTTACTCTCACAGCTTGTAAAACCACAGTCCAGCTTCTCCTGGGTCTAAAAACACCTTTGGGTAATTTGCAACATAATGACTTATTATTGATTAATTTATGACTTTATTGATTGGTAATGATAATGTATCAGTCAAGGTTGCCATGTGAGATAAGTATAGTTCAGAATATTTTCTGTGTTCTTAAGCTCAGGTGTTTCTTTAGTGGAGATAAAATAATCTGATAAGGGGAAAATTTTTGCAACAATATAAGAGATTTCTTTAATAAATTGACAGTTTCTCACTAAAATTTCATGTTTGAGGAATTTAAAATTCTAATATGGACTGGGCAAGAGCTCCTGAGGAGCTATTGGTACATAGTGTCTGATGAGAGACGGAGACTCTTGTTTCCTTGGGGATGTTGAATGTTGTCCATGCCCTATTGTGTGGCCTTACACTCATTCATGCATAAACAGTGCTAATTAGTTCCAGTGGGCTATTAATAATATAATAATAATACAACTGAGATAATTTGGCAGGGGCCAAGGGAACTCAGAGAATGATAGTATGGAATCAATAAGTTCTTAAAAATTATATACATGTATAAAAATGTCAAATAATGAATACAAACATTAGAAAATATCACTTTCAACATTCTGAAGGTGAATGACTATTAAACATGACTCTAGTTTTATTCTTTCAGCCAAGAAGCCTAAAAGTTGGCGCGAACTGTCCTCTGCACAGTGGTAACAGAAAATTTCATCACAGATACAGTCTCTTGTCTCTTGGAATTTGCAGTGTTGTTAAACTGTATAAAACAAACAACAAAAGCCAAGAAAATTCAAATGAATAGGGCCATTCCATATTGTGGTAGAAGGAGATT
The DNA here is from genome assembly GCA_019843815.1 of Montemys delectorum. Classification (NCBI taxonomy): domain Eukaryota; kingdom Metazoa; phylum Chordata; class Mammalia; order Rodentia; family Muridae; genus Montemys; species Montemys delectorum. Next base: position 6,319 of record JADRCD010237436.1, on the reverse strand, counting down.
GTGCTCTCATGCATTTGTCTTACCAGGGCTTTCTTGTCTTTTTCTCTCAGATTATACTTTCTACAGAAGTTAAGACTGGATTTCAAAGGTATATCTGAGCAGCCCTCCATTTCTCAGGTCACTCCAACAGTTTCCCTTCTGCTCCGTTAGCAGCTTTGACATTCTTGCTATGTGCAATCATTGCAGATAGTATGACTGATCCTTTACCACATTAGCAGAATATGACTATAGTGTGGGAATGCATCAACAATGCAAAAGATTAAATGTGTTTAAAAAGAATTTGGTAATGTCTCAAAATTAGCAATGTGTGACAGAAACTGAAGCTAGAAGGTAGCTGCTCAGGGTGTCAGCATATGAACAGAGCAGAAGCAGTCCAATGTTAGGATTGGAACCTCATGGCCCAGGCCACATGAATTTCCAAATGGAAGTAAATACCTTCATCACCAGCAAACTAGAAATTATCCCTCTCTCCCCCAAAGTATTTTAAGCTCTAAATCCAAAACAAGATGGAGGAAATAGCAGTATAGTAATCCTCTCTTGTTCTCAGTTATTTCTGCTTCCTATTTTTACAACCAGCCCAGGCTCACATGCCAGCCCCACTGGGCTGCTGGAAATGGATGAGCATGCTACATGATTCTGCATTTCCCATTCCTTGGTTAAACTCAGATGAGAAGGCTGCTGTCTTGTGGTAAGTGATACCTCTGGTTTTCCAGCTTCTCTGTTTGGCAAATACAGGATATGCTGAAATGAAGGTGAATCTTGGAGCAAGTTCTGTCACACATACTCCTCAATAGGAATTCAAACAAGTCTTATTATCTTCTTGGGCCTTGTGAGGTTCCAGGTCTTGTTTTTGCATTTTGCATACTACCTTCTTTCAGGAAAGATAAGATCATGTGCCCACCTCAAAGTCCAGTTAGACCATAAAGCAAAAGAAATAGGCCTTATTATTTGCTTAAGTAGTCTGCTTCTGAATTCTGAGTCTGAATAGAGCTGTCTGATGAAGAATTTGGAAGGAGCTAGGCTCAATTGATCCTTGACCAAGCAGCATGCTGCTCAATGGGTACCTTTTGGGCATTTTCAATGTCCCTTTTATTAATTAACATAATCTAAATTATGAGCTAAAATACTGTGGAAGAGTTATATCTGGATTGTGACTTTGTGATTAATAGATTCTTCTATAACATGTGATACTGAAGTTAAAAAACTGCTTCTAAAATAGAGTAAAATAAAATAAAGCTCAGTGAAATTAAAATAATGTCATACAGAAATTTATCTGTGTATCAAGGTGGTCAAGGGATATGGAGCTTAAAAATATATGTTAGACTAGGTTAGGAATGTGGCTCATTTGCTAGAGTGCTTACCCAAAATGCTCAAATACCCCAAACACCTTCATGTAGTGTGTAGTATTACACTCTACCTTCCTTTGCTCTGGGAAGTGACTACTCTACCAGTCCCCACCCAGAGTGAATCCTTGGATAAAAGACACAGACAGATAGTTGTTCAATTACAACTTGCCTTCCAACAATAGCTGGGTGCTACTATCTCCACCTAGAAAACTTCATCTTATCTATACTCTTAGCTCCATACCTCTCACGTGCCCTAAACGTCAGTGGCTAGTCTCATGTAGCCCCTGCCAAACATCCTTATCCACCCACTTGTAGTAGTAGCCACAGGTCCTAGCTCCTCCTGAGACCACATGACTACTGCATTCTTCTCCCTCCAAAGCATCGTAAAACTCCTCTCCTTCTTTATGTCTGTCTTTTCCCTCCAGGGACTCTGAAGTGCCCCCTGTACCTTCTGCCAATCAATTGTCTCATGGCTTTCTTTACTAACAGATCAAGAGCCAACTGGGGAAGAAGACCTTAGCATCAAAAACTGCCCCTACACCTTTATCTCAGCATTTGGAAGGTGAAGGCAGAAGAATTAAGAGTTCAAAGTCATTGTCAGCTAGATGGTGAATTCTAGACTCGAATAACCATATGAACCCTTGAGACTTTCTCAAAAGCAAAACCATAAAAAGAATAATATATCAAAGCAAAACAGCACTGGGGAGATGGCTCAATGATAAAACACTTGCTATGTAAGCCTAAGGATCATAATTGTTCTGATGCCCAGAGCTCATGTAGATGCTAGGTAGGTTTGATAGGCCACTTGTAATGTCAGTGCTCAAAACAAGGATTAACTAAAACACAAAAGCCAAACAAAAGAAACAAACAACAGCATAAATAAAATACAAAAGCTACTCTACTGCTCTAGGCTGGAGAGATGACTTTCAGTTCAGAGTATATGCTGTTCTTGTCAAAGATGGGAATTCAGTTCTCAGCACCACAGTATATAACTCACACATACCTTTAACTCCATCTCTAGGACAGCTGATGAACACATATTTAGAAATAAATTAAATGTTAAAACAACAACAACAAAATGAACCACTATCTCCCAAGTGTTTTTTTTAAAATCTGCACTCCATCTTCCATTAGTAATCACTAAGTGTATATTTAAGTCTATGAACAAAAGTCCATCAAATCCAGGAAGCTTGTTTAAATAGTTCAACATGATGAGCATATTAAAAGTAATATACATGGTTTAGAATGCATTGAATTTCTCCTTGTCCTCTGCCTAGGCCCTAGCATTAGGCCTCTCTTTCTAATTCTGTCTAATAAATTAAGTGATAATTCCTTGATTCATGACCATTCTTATGTTCAGGGTTATATTTTGGAGGATCACAGCAGGATGAAGAGCATTTAATTTTTAAGATTCATTTTCTTTTTAATTATGTATTTACATATAGTCTGTGTGTAGATATAGGTGCTCACAGATGCCAGTAAAGGGCATCTGATCCTCTGGAGTTTAAGCAGCTTCAAACTGGGAACAGAGTCTGGGTCCTCAGTAAGTACTGCCAGCTCTCCTAACTGCTGAACCACCTTTCCAGCCCCACCACATTGTCTGTATTCTTGACCATGAAAGTCTATGTAACTAAACTCACAAGGGACAATATTTTCATGATTTTGTATTAAATATTTTCATATTTTCACGTGATAAATCTCTAGATAATTTAAAGGGGTATCTTACCAACAAATATTGAAAAGTCATGCTCTGAAGAATTGCTTAAAGTTGCTGAGCTTTGGAATATGAGACTGTCTGTGGCTTGGACCCACATGGGCTTTTCAGTTCCATTTCTACCCATGCAGTGACTCATTTTTTGAAGGATCTTGCAGTGGCTTGGCTCTTGCCCTTCTTTTTAGCTTGTTCTCTGACTGCTTTATGTTTCTGCTTCTGCTTCCACCCAGGATGGTTATGCATTTGTTGTAGATGCTGAGTTGTACCTTAAGACTTGTTCTTCTAACATACTTGCATGAGGGTAGATCATGAATTCTGTGGTGCAGATGCAGGATACTACATGAATGAACCACATAGGAAAAAATCTTCCTTATTACTCCCTCCTTGATTGTCTTTTCTATTTCCTATCTATAGTCTAAGAATGTGTTTCTGAAAAGCAGGAAGACCACAGTGATCAGCCCCAATCAATGAGTTAATATATTGCACTATATTAATTTGTTTAAAATGTCTAATAGGGAGACTGGAGAGAAGTTTGGTGTATAAGAGCATTTGATACTCTTCCAGAGACCCAAGCTCAGTTCCCAGGACACATGCCAAAATGTTCACAACAAGCTATAATGCAGACCTAGTGGAGTCAATTCCTTCTTTTCTTCTCTGCAGATAGGTGCATTCATATTTATATACCCCTCTCACATAATTAAAAATCCTGGTTGTACATGGAAACTCAAGATAGAGACTGCATAAGGCAAGAAGAGCAGGAGCCTTGCCATCTTGAGATCACTCTGTTTTTATTTTTCCTGTTTTCTCTTCAGAGGCTGCTCTGATTGGAATCTGGAGTTATTCCCTCCAGTGGCCTGTGTTGTGCTAATGGCTTAGACATATGGAATACAAGTGAACCCAGGTTATGGTGAGGCACATCTGAAACTCCAGAAGGCCATTCTGTGCTACTGAGGTAAGACCTGCTTTGCTAAGGGGGAGGCTACATAGAGAAACCCTGTCTTTAAAAAAATAAATGAAGTATAAATTTAAGATGGAAGAGAAACTAGTCATTTAGAGAATAGCCATTGGCTCCTACAGATTTTGTGACCAGAGATTTCTCCTTCCCTGAAAGCTATTGGCTATGTTTGAGTGAACTCCCTCCACTTTTTGTGTCTGTCTTTATGTGTATCTGTGTATATATCTCTCTGTGTATGTATTTGTGCATGTGTGTGTGTGTGTGTGTGTGTGTGTGTGTGTGTGTGTCCTTGTGAGTACCTTTGATGTTGGAGAACTGGGCTTCCCTTTACCCTGCATTTATATCTTTGAAGAAGGTCCTGGAAACTTAACTCATGGTTGTTGCTTCCTTCTCCTTCAGGTGATTAGCTTGCCTAAAGTTTAGTCAGCACACTGTGAACTGTTGATCAGCTCCATTCCACAGCTGCACAGAATGAAAAGGTCTTTGTTTTCATGTCTTGCACAACAGGATTACAAAGTAACCGCCCATGACTCAGAGCTCCAAATCCTGCAGGTTGTTTCTTCAGAATCAGGGTTCATTAAAGATTTAGCAGCATTCTTTTTCATTATCAATGCTCCTAGGCCCTTCTCTTCATGGTTTCTTATTAAACATTATCTTACCTGTTGGGATCTTCTCCAATTCTACTGAAAATTCTAGTCTCAACGTGGGACCACTAATTAATCCTCACTGAGATTTATGAGAGATTGCATGGAAATACTTGACAAAAGCAGTCAGTATTTGTAATGTTTTCTAAGGAATTTTATACTTTGTATCCTCTTGAATGATGTATTTTCTTCCTTATGAATTCTATATGGTAAGAATTGGTAAGAAAGAAATATTTGATGTTTAATGTAACCCATTGCGAGTCTTCATGTGGATTGTTGGTCCATATTTCTAGTTGGCTTGGAAGTAAGCGCTTCACTGGTTTTTCTTCATTTAAATTAGACATATTTTGCACACATAATATAATGAAGCTTTGTACCTATCTCATGAGTGTGCATGCGTGTATGCCTATGTGTATATTTACATGTGTCCATCAGTCTCTTAAAAATGAGATGTATTGTGTTTTAAAGGTATAAATGTAGTTAAAGTCTGTTTATATATTTTCCTTCATTCTTATTCTCTCCTTCATTTTTGGGAGGAAACTAAATTTTGCAGTAATTGATCATTCTTAGCAGAGAGCTTTTGATAATATGGTTGTCTATAAATGTAACATACTGTTACATTTTCATAAATGATAATAATCTGTGTTTCCTTATTCATATTGCTTTATTTATTATTATTATTATTATTATTATTATTATTATTATTATTATTATATTGTTTCTAAAGTTTTTATATGACCATTTCCAGACCCAAAGAGCAGGGAAGTAGACTTTAAGTCTCAATAAAGCTGCTGCAAAATACTGTGGACTGTTCAAAAAGCAAAGGCAGTCAGAGAAGCAGAAAGAAGTCAATAATATATCACCCCAGTGTGAGTAGATTGCTGAGCTCTGTAAATATGTCACTTGGAACTGTGGAATTTCCCCCCATTTGGCTGACCTGTGTAATGGACACGACATCAGCATCAGCTCCACTTTTACTTCAAACATTGTGTGTCTATGTGTATGTTTGTTTCCCACTAATTACCACTGGTAGACTGCGTATAGGAAATGTCTTAGTCAAGTGTCTTATCCTTGCTGTGATAAAATACCAGGATGAAAAGCAGCTTGGGGAACAAAGAGTTTATTGGGCTCACACACTCCTGAACTAGTCTATTGGGAAGAGGAGTCAAGATAGCATCTCAGGCCAGAACTTCAAGGCTGGAACCTAGAGTCAAGAACTGAGGCAGAAGCCCTGGAGGGATACTACCTACTGTTTGCTCCTCATGGCTTGTTTATCTTGCTTTGTCATACAGATCAGGACCATATGCCCATGGGATGGGTGGCAAGGCTCACAATGAGCTGGACACACCTACATCAATTATTAATTATGAAAATGCTCCCATGGAATTATATTTAGGCCAATCTATTGAAGGGATTTTCTCAACTGAGTTTTTCTTTTCCTAAATGACTTTAACTTGTGTTAAGTTGACAAAAGTCAACCATCATAGGAAGCAACTTCAAAATATAGAACTTCATTTAACTTTTCTTAAAATACATCAGTTGTCCTCTATAAGTTATATGGTGGTCTCAAACCCAGCAGAGTTGATGATGTTTGGCTGTTCAAGCTTTTGATTGACATGACACATTCATATAAAATCTTGTTGGGGTGTAGAATTGTATA
>JADRCD010237435.1:0-15103 GCA_019843815.1 Montemys delectorum | reverse complement strand
CAGACAGACAGACAGACAGACAGACATGGACACAGGCAGACAGACAGACAGACATGGACACAGGAAGACAGACAGACATGGACACAGGCAAACACATACAGACACATAGACCCAGATACCCACACAAAGACACACACACAGATACACAGATATCCCCACACAAAGACAGCCACCAACACATAAGCATCCACACAGACACAGACATACACACAGATACACATAGAGACACAGACAGATAGACACAGACAGATATACACACACAGACACCTGCCACACCCTGAATACACACACACCCTCCAGGGATGCACCGTCTCTGCTATCATGGCTACATGTGTGGGAGCTGCAGAGGTGCAGAAAGAAAGTGATAAATACCCTTTACTGCCAAACTGTGCTGAAGAGAGCAATTACTGAGAAAATGGATTTTCTTGCATGTGTACATATATGCGTGAATGAATGTGATGTGTGTGCACATGTGCATGTGGGTTCAATTGCTTGCGTGCCTTCAGAGTGACTGGATACCAGGGGAGGATGTTGGGTGTCCTCCTGTATCACACTTTGTCTTCTTCTCCTGAGACAGGATCTTTCTCTGAATCTAGAGGTAGGCTGGCAGTCCACAAGTGTCAATAATCCTCCTGTCTCTGTCTCATACACATTGCTAGGATCACAAACACGGGGGGCACTAGAACCTAAGTGGAGGTCCTATGCGTGTGCAGAAAAGGTTCTTACCCATTAAGTCACGTAGAAACAGGCTTTCTATCACTGACCCCTAAAAGAGCAGAACCTGACCGAGCTTTACCTTTCCGCAACTTGTTCAAATCCACGGTGGAAATGGTATTACTCCGGGAGGGTGGCATGCCTACTGTAGGGATACTGTAACTGCTGTCAGTGTCTGAGGCGGTGCGTGGGACGCTACACGTTTCCACAGGAGACCGGTCATGAGTTGGATGTGGCTTTGGTGGCCGAGGTGGAGGGATATCAGGAATGGCGTCCAGCTTTGATGACTGTCCCAATGTGCCTTCTGGAAATGTCCGTGGAATCTGGTAAGTGTTACCAGGTGTTGGCGGAATGTCATAACTAATAGATACATGTCTCATCTGAGTTTCTACACTTGAAGTCCCAGATGGGGTATTGAAAACGTAAAGCTCTCCATCTGCCTCAGTACTTGACGGAGATTCCTTTGGCAACACATCATGGGAATAGCTCCTGGGCAGGTTATAGAGGCTGGTCTCTCCAGAGACAGACGTAACCCGGGATGGTGGGCAGTCATACATCATTTGCTGCTGGAAAAAGCCATTCATTCCGTGTTTGCTCTGGGAGGAAGCAGGAGCCTTATGCGAAGGGACGTTGTCATTGCAGTCTGTTTCAGAAGAGGTGGGCTTGGCAGAGTCAAAATGGGTTCTGAATGACAAAAAAACAAAACAAAACAAACAAACAAACAAAAAAACAAAACCACAGTCAAGTTAGACAGTTTTCACACATACACTGTAGCTCAGCAACCAAAACACATTTTGTTTGTTAGATTTTTTTTTTTGTGGTCCATAAGATTCAAAAAGCACAAATATTCTTTAGTTGTTTATAATTATAAACCAACAGAACTACCATCACCACACTGCCAGAGCATTCTCAGTAATTCCTGCCCTATATCTGCCCAGGTTCCACCAAGGACACACACACACACACACACACACACACACACACACACACACGTTAAAACACAAAAACAAAGTCTCACCAACCCAGAGGGACATTTCAGTCTAAGCCTGTAGACAGGCTGGAGGGGGCGTGCGTATGAGCTGAGTCCTGGCAGATAAGAGTGTGTGAGCAATCTCCCCTATGCTTGAATGTATAAATATTTTATACTTATTTTATCTGGCTTCTTGAGAAAGTTTATTTTGAGAGCTCCCAGGGTGACTGATTCTTAGGACTTGTGCCCTCTGTAATCTTCACAGCACTGAATATACTAGTGGGCATGTGGTGGGGATTTCATAAATACTGGTTATTTAACCGTCCCCACAGCCAAGTATCTACTCAGTAACTTGGAGAACAATCTCTCCTGCAGGAGTAATGGTGTTGTACCAGTGAAATCAATGAAAGACACTGTCACAAAAAGAAAGTACACCAAACACTGTCACTGATCAGCTGGATTCTTAAAACAAAACAAAACAAAACAAAACAATCACACCAGCAAGGAACAGTGAGTCTCCATAGAGGAGAGTATCGGTTAGTGGCACAGGGTCACAAGCTCCCAAGTGTGATGCTTCAATGCTCACAGCAAACAAGCACAGCGAGTTAGCATTTGAAAGTATTAACTAGTGTTGACTTACACAATTTTCTTGCTCTTACAGGTAAAATACCATTATAACAAACAGACAAAACCATCCATGGAATGTTTCCTAGCTCCTTCCACTACCCCTTAGAATGGTTCATAGGAAGTATTTCTGGGAGTTTTAAGTTCTACATAAAATTTTAAAACAACTACTCTGCAATCTTATTCTAACTAATAATCATTTTTTTAACCAAAGAATAGAAATATTTTTGTTATAAAAACAATAAAGCAGAGCTGGCCAGTGGTGGCGCACGCCTTTGATCCCAGCACTTGGGAGGCAGAGACAGGAGGATTTCTGAGACCAGCCTGGTCTACAGAGTGAGTTCCAGGACAGCCAAGGCTACACAGAGAAACCCTGTCTCAACCCCCCCCCCCAAAAAAAAAACCCAATAAAGCTTAATTCCTTAACACCATATTTTATAAACCTCCCTTGTGAGTCATTGCTGTTTTCCCAGAGTGAAAAATATTCCAGTTGGCAGTGCTGGGATGGTCACAGGTTGTAAGCAGTAGACACTAGCTTGTTTATTGATCTTCATTTTCCTGTTGCTTCTTCAAATAATTAAGTAACTGTCATTCGATCTCCTTGGCCACTTTATGCCTTTTAACTTTTTCAATATAAAATGCCAAAGATAATCAAGTTAAAATATCTTCAAGCTCAGCATAGGGTGACGATGATGCTCTACCAAGCATCTGGAAAAGGCTTTTTGGACCCTCTGGGTCAGGCATACACTCCACGTAACTCTATTTTAAAAGTTGTAAGTCACGGCTTGGAGTCAGCACTGCTCCACGGCTGGGGAGGAAGGTTTGAAAGGTTCACAGCTTGTAGCAGTATATTTGATTTCACGAAATGTCATTGCCTCCCAGTCTGCCTAGCCACTAGGATTTGCCATAATGGGATTTTACCTGTATGATTAGTTTCTCACACAGATCCAAAACTACAGCACACTCACTGCAATGGAATCGCTCTGCTTTCAAAATCTTCTAGTAGTAGGTACTCCTCTCCTTCTTCAGAAACAAAAGATGGCCCTTGGCTGGTTTACAATCACATAAGAAATGCAGCAAGGTCACCATTTACAAATCAGTGACATCTGTCAAGCAAGTAACACTGTGAGTCCCTAAGAAAGACTTTGAGACTCTTTCCAAGTCAGCCTTGTAGGCACAACTGTGATCTGCCATGTTGGGAGAAAGTGTCAACTACAAAAGGCCTCCCACATAAGAGAAATCAGTAGGAAAGGATAATAAACCTGCACTGCAAATCTGAAGTGTCATCCTACAGAGATGGTGTCGTGTAAGCTTCAGGGCTTAAAAAACTAAAGGCCTTTAAATGCGCGCGCGCGCGTGCACACACACACACACACACACACACACACACACACACACAAACGATAGCGTGTACTATATACCTGGTAGGTTCAGGCTTCTTGCTTTGACAGTTGATCAGCAAGAGGTAGTCTTGTGGATCGTCCTGGAGGCCGAGAGTGTCTGGGTGTGGTGGGAGGCTGATGAGCTGGTAAGGAGGAGGTATCGTAACTGCTTCCATCTGGGCGGGGACTGGTGCTCTATTTATAGCGAAAGGTGAATCCACAGGTGCTTGTGAGGCGCTGGCCAGTGGCTTCACAGGATCTGCAATCAGGTTAAGTTTTAGTCTATCACAGTTGAAGATTCTGTTGTTGGTCTTAGACTAAGCTACTTTGAAAGTCCAGAAAAAGACTGTCATAATGCACAAAACCAGAATCAAAGATAGCAGTATTAGTTGAAAAAAACACTCTGTGAGGCCATGGGCAGTGGTGTACACCTGCCATGCCAGCTATTCTGAAGGCCGAGGTGGAAAGTTTGCTCACCTTAGCAGTTCATTGCCAATCTGGGCAAAAGAGCGAGGTGGTATCTCTGAACTAAGCAAGAAATACTACCTAGATAGCAATAGCTATCTATTAACCAACTCTTGTCAAAGACATCTGAAGAAGAACAGCCTTTCCTTTTAGTCCAGGGGCCTGAAAGAAGTCAAGGTTGGGCCCGAGGAGATACTCAGTTGATAAAGTGCCTGTCATATAAGCAGGAAGGGTCAAGCTGAGGTCCCCCAAACTTACATGAAAAGCCAAGTAGACCCCCTAAAGCTCACTGGCCGCCTACACCTAACCCTCTTGATAAGCTCCAGATACACTGAGTGACTTTGATTCGAATGGACAGAGATAGAGAAACACACCTGCTACCAAGCTCCGGCCTCCACATGCACACACACTCATGTGCAAACACACACACCTACACCTACGCCTACACCCAGTGAGCTCACACTAATGTCACCCTGAAAAATACTTACTTTTGAAACTACTTAAATTAAGAATGTCCTATGATCTTCGTAGGAAACATTTCTAATGTCAATGTAATTTAATGTGCATAGGTACTTCATCTGTATATATAAGTCTGTTTACTACATGTGTACTTGGTACTCTTGGGGCCAGAAGAGGGTAGTAGACGCCCCTGGAACTGGAGTTACAGATGGCCATGAGTTACTAAGTAGGACTGGGAATGGAAGCTGGGTCTTCTGCAAGAAGAGCCAGTACTCTCAACCACTATGCCATCTCTCCAGCCCCAAAAGACAGGGGTTTTTTTTGTTTTGTTTTGTTTTGGATTTTTTCCTAGGTCACACCAACCTTGCAAGGAGACACATTTACACTGACAGACTTGATGGGCACAATATTGCTAAGAGTGCCTGGATCTGAATTCACCTTTACTCTGAATTAGAGAGATTTCCCCAACAACCCAGGCACAACCTGAGCTTATAACTACACCTGTCCATCTGCAGATTTTTTCAGGAAGAGATGGTCATGGAGTGAAAAATCATTTCACAAATCCCTTAAGCATGTTCCAAAAAGATAAAAGATAATAATAATAGGTAAACTGTACAGAAGGTTATAGCTAGGAAATAAGCTGCACATCTAGAAATGAAACCCTTCTGTAGTTTTTGGCATGACAAAGTAGAACTTTAGCAGCTCTCACAGACTACAGTCTGTTGTCCTGGTTAGAAATAGAAGGCCATAGGAGATCCAGATTTTACACAATAAAATACATAAAGTACACGTAAAAGGTATGAAGGGGTGGATGGTCCACCAACTCTGATTGAACACCAGTCATCTGGGCTGCCAGCTCACCCTTCTCTGGAGTCTTAGAGCAATCTACACACTTTTGTTGGCTTTGAGTATTTACCTCATTCATATGTTTCACAGCAGCGCAACAGCGAAGTTTACAATGCTTCCTTCCTCTTAGACGGGAATGTCCAGGGCCTATCTTAATTGGGAAGCCTGAGTATAACAGTAGCTTGTAAAATGCTGTGTTCATTACTCTCTCTTACATGTAGCTGAGGTTGGGGGAGAGGGGCAGGGAGACATTTCAACTATTGGGCAGCACATGCAGACTCACTTTCTGTCAGACTGGAAGAGAGTTTTAAAGAGCAGGAGGCACCTGAAAATCCCTGACACCCATTTGCCTTCATGTGCAGCCTTGGACTGGTTGCTTGAGATCTCTTGGAGTCCTTGGTCTGTGCTAACGAGGTCTGCAAATCTCCTTGATTTAGAGAATTTGGTCTGATTAAACTGAGAGGAGTTCTAACTTTTAATCTATGAATTTCCATGAAATGGTTATTAAAAAATTGATTTATCTAATATGATAACCCTTTGTCAGGAGTTAATTCTTATTTATGGAACATGGAAGCAGAAAATACATTTGGGACCATTTCTATTCCATAGTGTCAGGATTTCAGTGAGTCCTAGAAGAGGTTGATTATAAAAGGGACACAACTCGAGATTCAGTTGTTAATACAGGGATTTAGCTTCAGAGGATTTCAAATGCTGCAGATTAAATCATGATTCATACTATATCCTTCTGGACTTGAGAGAACCATGAAAAAAATTTACTATTCAAAGATGAGCTCAAGACCTACAGCCGACACTAGCAGGGAGATGGGAGGCACTGGCTACATCTTCAAGCTCTCCCAGTGTGTGGCACCTGCTTCTTGTTAGCTCTGCAGCTACAGGTCCGGACAACCACGCTCAGTGTTCAGTTCTGATGGAAAGAGAACCAGACACTATCAACACACAGTTCGCTCGGTGAAGCTCTGGGTCTTGTTGCATGCCCTGCACCTCCTTCTGACACCTTCATTGATGATGCTTTTAACAGATACACTTTCTTTTGGTAGTGGGTTTTATTTTGTGTTTTTTTTTATTTGTTTGTTTTGTTAAATCTGACTGCCATAAGCAAGTTCATGAAGGGGGAGATGTAAGCAGTAGGCACCTCAAACACCCCAGTGACAGCTACTTACAGTAGCTTTAAAAGGGCAGAGATCACGCCACCGTGTTAGTCCAGAAAATGCACCATCTTCAGCATTCTGTCTTGAGCCAGCCATCTATCTGGTACTGAGTATGTGGATATAAAAATTGTACTGTGCGGAGCTAGTGAGGTGACTCAGCAGGTAAGGTACCTGCCACAACACCTGATGACCTGAGTTTATTCTCTGAACTACATGGTGGAGAGAAGTGCAGATTGTTCTGACCTGCACTATGGCACACATCAGCAAAAGCACATGCTCACAATTATATAATGCCAATTTAAAATTTTATTGAATTGTGCCTAGATAGTCTCTAATTTAAGATTTCTGCTAGAGTCAATACTGGTCCAAAATAGACTTCTGTTTGGCCTTACAGGCATGGGACTTCAGCCTATTCTGGGCTGCAAGCCCAGTGGTATAGATCATTCTGTTCTCAGCCTTGTTTTGATTTCTAACTTATTGCTCTCTCTAAGTATCTTCTAAGACACAAACACTGGTTCAAGGTTTGCTTACACATGTGAAATCATTTTCCAATTCTTAACTCAGAATGCACCAAGAGTATAATTAGCATCCATTAAAGGCCTAATAAGCCACTGGAGCAAACTCCTAATTGAAACTTACTTAGAAAGCTAATAAGCTAATGGGAGGCCTTCCAGCAGGCAAGCCTTCAGTGCAGAGGGGAGATTGTGAGCAGATCCACAAATGACCTGGCTCACAGGACCCCTCGCCCTAGGTATTGGTTTATTCTATTTAGGCACGTCATGCTTCGTGTGATATATGAAGGTAAATATAAGGGATCCACAAGAATAAGTGGCAAGAGAAAAGAGATGTCTTGTGTGGTGGTGAATATGTTCAAAATACATTACACACATGTATGGAAATGTCATGTCAAACCTATCATAAATAACACAGGATAAGGAATCTTTAATGAGCCCAGACATGGCTCAGTGGGTCAAGATGTTGGCTGCCAGCTTGACTATCTTACATCAGTTCCCAGCACCCACACGGTGGAAAGAGAAATCAATCCTGCAGGGTATCCTAAGAGCCCTACACAAACACTCGCTCTCTCTCTCCCCATACATACATGAATTTTAAAAGGTCAATCAATCTAATGAATGGATACTAAACAGATACTGCAGTAGTAGCCGCTGTCAGCAAGGCACAGTGCTGCCTCCACTGTTAATCAAGCAGGCAAGACCCTGAATGCACACACTTCCCAACTTGTTTACTGTGTTTCAAGTACAAACATCTCAGCTTCCAAGCTTCTATCCTTCACACATTTCAAAATCCTTCCTGGAGCTTTTTAATCCTTCAGCGATGCTGACAAACATCACTGTGCTTATCCATAGCTCTGCTGGCATGGAAATCATGGGGTTCTTTAGAACTCTATGAGTTTGGGCTCTACCATGGGGACCCACTGAATCACAACTGAAATTTTGCAAGAAAGCCAAAGAGAAGAGCTACTCTTTCTGGTTGAACTGCTTTTCAAAAAAGCACAAAATAGATCATGAACTTGCCACCACACAGCCACTGGGAAGGCCAAGATGAACCACTGACTAATACTAACTGTCACTAACACTACGAGCTAACTGTATTTGTCACACACTGTCGTTAGAACAACAGCTGGCACAATGGCTTTAAAGACATTTACATTTTACAAATGCTAAGCTGTATATCTCCTGTGATGTGGCAGTTCTCCTCACAGGCATGCATCCAAAAGAACTAAGAGTCAATGTCTATTAGCAGACATAGACCACTTAACAGACTGGAGAGACAGCTCTTGTGAGGAGTTTAGTTTGATTCCTGACACACACAGTAGGCAGCTTCTGACTATCTAGCAAGGAATCCTAGATCCAAGGCCTCCCTTGCATCTGTGCATACACACACACCTCACACTAAAAAAAGGATCATTTTTGTTCGTTTGTTTAAAAAAGACACGTAAAAATGGTCACACCTTTGTAGAACAACTGAAATGTCCATCTACTGATATTCAAATAGATCCATACCATATTAGAGTAACAGGATGGAGTGCTATATGGGGAAAAAAATTACCACATACTTCAACATGGTGACTTTTATAGAGGAGGTAAGCCAGACTCAATGGTTCTTCTTGTACAGGATTTAAAACAGGCAAAATTCATGAGTGGGGACAGAAGTTAAAACTATCCCGCTGGAGAGATGGTTCAGCTGTTAAGAGCACTGACTGCTCCTGAGTTCAATTCCCAGCAACCTGGTGGCTCACAACCATCTGTAATGGGATCTGATGCCCTCTTCTGGTGTGTCTGAAGACAGCTACAGTGAACTCACATACATAAAATAAGTAAATAAATCTTAAAATAAAACCAAACCAAAACAAAATTATCCCAAATCTACTTTGAGGTGGGGATTTCCCTAGGAAAAGGATTCTTTGCTGGAATGTGAATTCTGAAATTCTTAATCTGAGTTAGGACTTTAAAGCACATTTATGTATATCCATGTACAAATGTAGACATAGAAAGCCTCTAAGCAATACACTGACAATATATGCCTACACAATAGTAATAATAAATGTTTTAATAAAGTAGAATAATTAATGTTTTAATAAAGACAGTAAAAAGAGCTAGATGTGGTGATGCACAGCTTAAACTCCAGCACCCAGGAGGCAGAGGCAAGAGAATCTCTGTTTGAAACCTGTCTCATTAAAAAAAAAAAATCTTAATTTTTACTTATTAGTTTATATGAAGAGTGGGTTTTTTATTTGTTTGGTTTTTGTTTTGTCTTTTTCCTTGCTTGTATGTATGTCTATGCACCTGCCTGGTGCCTGCAGAAGTCAGAAGAAGGTATTGGGTCCCCAGAACTAGAGTTACAGACAGTTTTAAGTTGCTGTGCGATTGCTGGGAATTGAACCCTAGGTCCTCTGGAAGAGCAGCCAGTGATCTTAACCTCTGAGCTGTCTCTCCAGACTCAGTAAAAAGACATTTAGAAGTCCTTGGTTAATACTGCTTTCTAGAAAAGGTGACATCCTCATACCCACCCAACCCCCAACACTTTCTTTCCACCTGAGAAATGGTCTTCAATGCTTGTATGACCTTGAACTTCTGATCCTCCTGCCTCCACCTCTCAAGCTGACATTTACAGGCATGTATCATTATGTCACATTTATGTTATTCTGAGGATCAAACTCAGAGCTTTGTACATGCTAGACAAACACCCTGCTGAGATCTATACTCTCAGCCTATATATTTTTATCTTAAGTATCAGTTTATCTTACTAAAGGCAAGGACATCAAATGGAGAATTACATTTTTTAAATTTTGAACTACTATGATCTGGACACTTTGAGAAAAGCAATTTAAGCTCATACCCTAAAATTAGCCCAGAGGTTTGCTGGATGTCAGTGAGCTTCCTGCAGCCCTGGCTGGGCTTCCTAGTGCTTGTTTAGCAAATTTAACAGCTTCCACCTTGGTGAGCCCAAACCAAGTAAAAAGTCAATCTGCACATTTCCAAGAAAAACAAAAGAACCCCGTTTCTACCCCCAAATCCACTAAAGAAAAACCTTAGCAGGAACCACACACAGTTCAGTGAGCTAGAATTTAAAAACAGGAGAGCCTGCCAGCGTTCAGAGTATTCAATAATAGCAGTGGTCACCTGGGGCAGCGGAAATAACATGGTAACGATATTTTGAGAGGTTCCTGGAATCAAAACACAGGTCAGACTTTCCCCTTCCTTTTGTTTTGTGGGGAACTTGGTTATTCTCAGAGGATCAGGAGACTTATTTTCTCAGACAGTGCTGTCCAAGCATAGTCTATTTCTTCCCACATCTGTCTTGAAACTCACAGTAAAAACGTGTTTCAAGGTATCAGTCAACTATTGAGACAAGAACAGTGCATATTCAGCCTTTGAAATGGAGAGCACAGGCCTGAGGGGCAGACCTAAGAAAGACCAAGGAACCCATTGCTCTTTCAGGATTAGTTATGAGGGATGGTTGGAGACAAGAGCATAGAAAATTGGTGATAGAAGGGCTGGAGAGATGGTCCAGTGGTCAAGAGAACTGGCTGTTCTTCCAGAGGACCTAGCTCACAGCTGTCTGTAACTCTAGTCCTAAGGATCCCAGCATCCTTTTCTGGCCTTCTCAGCCACAAGGCATGCATGTGACACACATTAAGACATGCAGGCAAAATACCCATACACATTAAAAACCAACAAAAACCCTGTCTGTAATTCCAGTTCCATGGGATCTGATCCCTCTTCTGACCTCTGCTGGTACTGCGCCCACACGGTGCACAACCATCCTGATTTTCACTCTAGCACATGAAATGGTGCTAGATGACTAAAATAAAGGTCTGCTCTGCCGTAGAGTCCACATCCGTCTTGAGATACAGTGAATGTACACACTACAAAAGCATGAGGAATGGCTGATTTCAAAGCCACTACTTACACATAGTTCTGAGATATAGTTACTTTGATATAGCTTATAAACTGTAATGAGTAGGGGGAGATGTAGTAAGTAGGAAAGGGATTGGTTGTTTAGGGACCAAATACAAGGTATTTGCGATTAGCAAAGCTGTTCTTGTATCCAGCTCAGAAACCACAATTTCATATTTGAATAATGATTTATAATTAGGTCACCATCTTCTACCCTTCATACTTGACTCCGAAGACCCAAAGCACCCAAATATATTGGTCACCCATTTTTTTTAAACATTTTTTTCAAGATTTATTTATTATTATAAATGAGTACACAGAAGAAGGTGTCAGATTTCATTATGGGTAGTTGTGGGCCACCATGTGGTTGCTGGGATTTGGACTCAGGACCTTCAGAAGAGCAGTTGGTGCTCTTACCTTCTGAGCCATCTCACTAGCCCTTTTTTTTTTTTTAAATTCTTTTTTTGTTTGTTTTGCTTTTTCAAGACAGGGTTTCTCTGTGTAGCCCTGGCTGTCCTGGAACTCATTCTGTAGACCAGGCTGGCCTCGAAATCCGCCTGCCTCTGCCCCCCAAGTGCTGAGATTAAAGGTGTGTGCCACCACCGCCCGGCTTGGTCACCCATTTTTAAGGACTTTGGAGTTCTACTACTAAAAATACCCCTGCTGCTTTCAAGTTTTATCTTGAAAACTAACCCGGTTAAGCTCGTTTCTAAAGCAAAAACTGACACCTTGAACAACAGATCCTGACATCCAAAAATCAAGGAAAACATTTAATTAAATATTGAAATAAAAAAGCACTCACTACATTCATCTCACACGCAGCCATTTAAAACATGTCCTTCTCATGAAAATAGGAAGGGACACATATGGCGTAGGGAAGGAGTCAAAAGAGAGGGGCACAAATGAGGTGATAGAGGCATGTGACAGGAAAGCTCAAGGGGACAGCTGTGGAGAGAAGCAGGGGGAGGGGAGGAGGGGAAGGGGAGAGCTGTGAGGAAGCAGTGAGATCAAAGCATGAGACACCTGTGTATGTCACAGCCTATGGCATAAGGTGGTTCAGCAGGGTAAAGCACTTGCTACCCAGACTGACCCCCAACACTCTGTGGCGTGCCCATGCCACTCCCCTCCCCAAATTCTTCACAAAGACAATTATTTAGACTGGTCAATGTCAGTTAAGTCTCTCAAAACCTGTGGCACTTCTCTCTAAACTGCCTGCTCTGAGTGTCAAACTCCTACTGTAAAAGCAAAATATTGATGCATATAACTGAAATAACAATTTCAGTTTTGTAACATTTCTAAAACTACACCCTTCCCCCCCAAAAAAAGGGAAAAATGATTGCACTAACTGAATAACAAAACCTTAAACTCTGGGTCTGGGAAGATGGATTAGTGCTGAAAAGCACAGTCTTTCTTCTAGGACACAGGTTCAATTCCCAGCTCCACATGACCACTCAGAACCATCTGTAACTCCAGTCCCAGGGGATCCACCCCCTCTTCTAGTTTCCACAGGTACTGCATGCATGTGGTACACAGACATATACACAGGCAAAATACCCACACACATATAATAAATTTCAAAAAATTTAAACAAAATGAAACCTTGGACCTACCTTCTTCTGTGGGATTGAACCCACAGATGTCACAGATACAACGGACCCACTTGTTCATGTCTTCCTCACTGTCTGCCACCAAGTAGAAAATCTGGTCGATGGTGTTGATATCGAAGATGTAGCTGTTTTCAAACTCCTTTTTGTTGAATGTCAACCCAGCATCAACTTGCTGACATAAATTTAAATCAATAATCCGGATAGGCTTTTTGGCGTGATCGTTTTTGTAATACTCCAGGACATCGGGGTCTCCGGTCAAACGGCCACTGCGTAACACAAACCACCTTCTCTTCCACGCCTAGAAAAAAAGCAAAACACCCGGCTTGCTGTCAAGTCAGAATATTTTGTGGTGGTTCATGTTTATTAAGCTGATCTTATGAATGCACTGTCTGGAAAAAAAGCTGTAGTATCTTGTCTCAGTTCTTATGTCACAGCAAATGAAGCCAAATATAAAATCGTTTCAATGAATAATGTTGGGAAAATGGTATCAGCCAAAGAACAAGGACAGATATCATGCTCTGCAAAAGAAGCCATTCACGAAAGGTAGATACTGTGATCTGGTTATAGGATCATTCACAGTAGTTTAATCCAGAGACAGATTGTGGGACTAGTTGGGAGGCTGGGGTGGAGAAGGATAAAGTTCTAGAGAAGGAGTCAAAGTGTGTAACAATGTGAATGTATTAACACTACTGAAAATTAGTTAAACATGGTAAATTGCAGGTTATTTTACCATTTTAAAAACTGGTTTTCCATATTTTAATATGTCAAAGAAGGGCTGGAGAAATGGCTCAATAGAGAAGAGGCTGCCATTCAGGCATGAAGACTTGAGTTCCAGTCCCCACCCCCACATCAAAAGCTGAGCACAGCTGTATGTGCACAGAGCAGAGACAGAAGGGCTGTTGGGGCTTTCTGGCCACCAGTGCAGCCCTGTGTTCAGTGAGAGACCTTGTATTAAAGGGATAAGGTAGAGATAAGAACGAGTAGGTCACCCGATGTCCTCTTTGAGCCTCCATGAGCTGACACACACACACACTGTCCCCTACCCCTACAAACAAGAATACACTTATAGTGCTTCTTCATAAGACTCTGACGGATGTTAAAATGTAGAATTCTGTTTTCTCAGGAGACAACGGGGGATGTTTTCTTGGTTGCTTCCCTGAGATGCTAACAATGAGCTATCATTCTAATGGCCAGTCTGTTGTTCTAAAACTACAGTCTGAGCTGTACTCCTGAACTGTCATGCTTCTCTTCCTAGCATGTGCATGCACATGCGTGCATGCAGTCTGGATCTATACTCAGTATTTCTTTTTTCTGTTATCTTTAGCACCACTCCTAAAGAAGGCTGGGGGCTGAGTTATCCTAAAGGTGACTCAGCAGTTCACAGTACTGACTGCTCTTGCAGAGGACCCAGGTTCAGTTCCTAGCACCCAAGTGACAGCTCATAACCACCTGTAACTCCAGTTCCAGATGATCCAACCCCTCTTATGGCCTCCAAGGGCACCAGTGTATATACATGATACACATACATACATACATGCAAGCACAACATGTAGTAACACATAAACTTCAATATGTAAACCTAGAAAGAATGTTTGAGAGGAGGCTGTAACTGCTGCTTACTGCCACCTTCCCCAAAGCCTATATTCATTAGGTAAAGCAGGACTAGGTGGCTGACAGTCTAGTCACCTTTGACAACCCCAAATCTGGCCCTGGACTCTAAAGTCGGATTGCTGTTTTAGTGTTTTCTCTGGTATAGACAGTAAGAGGCAATAAGTCTCGGTTACCTCCTAAGTAGATGCCCTGGGAGCTGGAAGGACAGACACGAGTTTCTGCAGCTCTAGGAGCATCACATGTGGTCACTGTTTATGTTGCCCAGCACCACACTAAAATAGTGTCAATGTTTTGGTTTAGAAAACTGTACCCATACAAAGTGCACGCCCCCTCAGTAATGAGTGGGGATAAAGTTAGCTTGGGCTCATAGTGATTTCAGTCTGTCCATCATCCACTAGGAGTTTGGTTTTCTGTGGTCTCATCAGACCGATAGTGAGCTTCGTATTTGTGCTGCAAACCTAAGCCGACCCCAACTCAAGAACTCTTGTGTCTTTATTAACATCTATAATGTGTGCTCATCAGAAATTATCGATTGTTTAAAGCCAGCAGAATCAACATGACAAGTGCCCCAGAACTTCCGAGTATCACAAATTTGCCACAATTACATATAATCCAAAGCTCTAGCATGTATTTTGGGTTTAGCCTCCACACTAACCACATTTTATATTTAAATTTGGATGGAGATGCTAGGGAAAGGCCAAAGGGTCTGGGGTGGCGATGGAGGACCCCCACACCCTCTACCCCAGTCCTCTGCAAGGAAGTAAAGAAGGTGGCCAGAGAAGGTGGCATGGAGTTCTGTGGACATAAGACACAAGGTTATAGATACACATGAATG
>JADRCD010237434.1:22797-40618 GCA_019843815.1 Montemys delectorum | reverse complement strand
CGTTGTAGAAGAAAAGCCTTTCTTTGCTGGGTGGGCGATAAAGACTAGTTGTGTGAACGACACTAAACTTGTGTGCTGTGCAGTCTCGGCGTGATGATCTGCCTTTATCATCTCGTTTTCTTTTTGTTTTTTAAGCAGATGAGCTCAGGGTGCCCACAGTAATAGACATTTTTCTTCAAAGCGGTCTCCCCCGGGAAGATGAAATATTCATTCCAGTGGTTGCTGCTACTGCAAAGTCTCTTTGCAGAATGTCTTCAGGAGTTGCCTTATGAGCCCCACAAGGCTAGCAAGCTAACGAGATTATAATCATTATAATCACACTTGATCATACATCAAAAGCAGTTTAACTCAATGAAATGACCTGGCCTACTTTGGTAGCCTCTATGTTAGCTGGCATCTGGCTTTGTTCATGGGCTAAGTTGCTCTGTGACTCCAAGCTGGGCTAAGTACTTGAATGTACAAATATAGAAGCAAGCAAGCTGGGATCCATCTGGGTGCCAGCCACCTTGGGTTTTGGTTCCAGCTCTGCTACTAACTGTAAGACTGTGCCTCAGTTTCCCGCTCTGGAAAAGTCCATGTTAATCACCCTAATCAAGAGTTCTCTTGGGGGTTACGTTAGTTGATACCTGCATACAACAAGCAATAAGCAATGTCCAGGCCCTGCTGAGACCCTCTAGGCATGAGTTCTTCTTATAATATATATGAATGAGCCAATTTAGTATTGTGTGGCTTCCAAAGGTCTGAAAAAGGGATACTTAAAAAATAATCTCTACTAAGAAATCAAGTACAGGGCTGAAGAGATAGTTCTGTGGTTAAGAGCACTCACTGCTCTTCCAGAGGACTAGAGTTCAGTTCCTAGTACCTCCATCAGGCACCACTCAACCAGTTGCTGATCTAAGGACTCTGCTGCCCTCTGCTGGCCTCAGAGATACTGTACATGTGCACATACACAGAGACACACACACACACACACATAAGTTTCTTTCTTTTTTTCTTTTTTTTGTTTTTTTTTTTTTTTTTTTATTTGTTTTTTTGTTTTTTGAGACAGGGTTTCTCTGTATAGCCCTGGCTGTCCTGGAACTCACTCTGTAGATCAGGCTAGCCTCGAACTCAGAAATCCACCTGCCTCTGCCTCCCAAGTGCTGGGATTAAAAGTGTGTGCCACCACTGCCAGGCAACCTGAGTTTTTTGACTCACCAACACTTCCTTGAATTCTGTCAAGCTCTTCTGTCATCTACTAATGACACAGAGCCTCCTTCCTTCCTATGGCATAGGGCTCTTGGGATGATGCTAGGCCACTTAAAGAACCCGACTCATCTTGCTTTCTCGTAATCCACAACAGCTCAAGTAAAGTCCCTCTGCCATTCACAGGCTGTGGGTTAGGAAGTGGGCATCTCGGGGATCCTTATCCAGGCCGTCACAAATGACTTCCCTTGGATGTAGTGTGGTGCTTGTCAGTGGAGTTCTTTCCCATCTTTCTATGAAAATGTATGTGTTGATTTGAAGAAAGGACAGAGTTTGGAGGCACAACCAGAACTCAGATTTGAACCGACCTTAGAATGGTACCATCCTTTACAGTTGTCTGCCTCGGTGGTTTTGTAAAAAATGTGCATTTGGCCAACAATCCCAGGCGAGCCTCAAATAAATGCCATATTGGAGAGTCTCTCCACCTAGCTGTGTGGCCATGGCATTGCATGCTACATATAAATACCATGTTGCATTATGCCTATCCAAGGCCCACTCAAATAGTCACTGCCAAGTCAAAAATGTTGCTGTTACTCTGTTCTATTGTTGCACACCTAGAACTGTCTGGCACTTATACACACACACACACACATACACACACACACGCACACGCACACGTATTTGCATCAGGTCACCAGGTTTGACAGCAAGCCTCTTTACCCGCTGAGCTCATCACTCTGGCCTTGAAGAGTTCAGTTTTGATAAGCCAGGATCCAAGGATCCCAGCTGGTGTGGAGTGACTTACTCCGAAGCTCCAGCCATAATTTTTTAGCCTCTGAATATTTTGATTTTGTTTTCATTTGTCAGTCTAAAATGAAATTGTAACATTTCAATTACAACCCACAAGAGAGAAGCAAAGAACAGGCGATTTACATTTGATTTGGACAAGAATAATTTTGTCAACTTCTAATCTGCCAATACTCAAATTTTGGAAATAAAAGCAAACTGCTCATTAATTCACCATTTTGTCTTTATTGAGTGAAAAGATTTTTTTTCTTGTCAATTGTAATTTTTTAATTTTTTTTATTTTTTGTGTAATTTTTTTATATAATCTTTTTTAGAAATTTCATTCATAAGTACTGTTTACATGATTCCTACCCCCCCTTCAGCTCTTCCCATGGCCCCAACTCCCTCCCAAATTTATGATCTCTTCTGACTTGCTACATATATAATATATACATCTGTTTAAAAGTGTGTATATATGATACATACAAACACACACATACCACGTCTACTACCAATACCATTTAGTGGTGTGGTGTGCATGCGTGTGTGTGTGTGTGTGTGTGTGTGTGTGTGTGTGTGTGTTCAGGGCTGACAACATGGGATTGGCTAACCTATGGCAGGGCTCCCCGCTGGAAAGGTCTGTCTCTCCCTCTCTCTGCAGCCAGTGACTACCTGTAGCTCTTTGTCTAAGGATGTGGCCTTGTGAGATTTCCGCCATCAGCGGTGGCAGGTGGACTGGTATTGTCATATAGATAAATCACATTTTTAACCCAAAGTCACTTATTGAAATGTGGAGTGTGTCATTTCTTCTGAAAGCCAAGAAATGTGCAAGCTCCAACAAGCCCAGCCAAGGTGGGCATGGAGGCAGGCATCTCTAGCTCAGCATCGCCAAGGCTGAGCTAAGAGGGCCTCAAGGTTGGGTCCAGCCTGAGCTAACTACCCGGTGAGCTGTTGTCTCAGACTGGCAACAGTATGTTTGAGAAGGTGACACAGTCGTGGAGCCTAAGGACTTCACAACAGAGAGGGTTGAAGGAAAAGAAAGTTTGTGGGGGATTTTTTTTGTGTTTCACAAATTGGGTTTTCATGACGCCTTCGGGGTACCCGTGTTTACAAGTGTCAATTGGTTCTCTTTCAATAGAGGCATCACTCCGGGTGGCCCGTAAGATTAACACAATTATCACTCCAGAACTCTGAAGACTGTCAGTGGTTGGCAGAATTCTAACGCCCGTCTCCCAAGCTCCCCACCCCATGTTGATGCAGTCAAGCCCTAATCTAGGACCGCCTGTGAAGGGTCCACTAACTTAACAGATGCTGCTAACGCCAGGTCAGTAAGTAGGTCAGTGCTCCTTAGGCACAGAAATGTTCCCGATCAGACAGGCCTGGTCCCTTTAAAATCAGGGCTTATTCTCCAACCAGAAGCAAAAAAAGTTAGAGGGGTGATGGAGAGACGACTCGGGAGTTGACAATGCCCACTGCTCCTCCACAGGACATGAGTTTGGTTTCTAGCACCTGCACCAGATGGCTCACAACCATCTGTAACTGCAGCGTCGGGGGTGGGGGGGGTGGGGGGGGATACACTGCCCTCCTCTGGCCTCTGTAAGCACTGCACTCGTGAGCATACACTCACATAGATGCATATGTACATAATTTGAAATAAGTCTTTTTTAATTAGAAATAAACTCTAAAAGAATTTAAAGGAGTCAGAGAAATAATGTCCCACACAGATCAGAAGAAGAAAAAGACTCAGACCAAAAACATTTGAATTCAAAGTCTCCCTGTTGGTACTTCTGAGACTTCTTACAATGTTCCCAACTATCCTGTGATTCCAGCAGTTCCCCCTAAGCCCATTGGGAGGAATGAGGAGAGGAAGGTGTATCCAAAGTGCTGAGTGTCGGTCGGCACATCCCATGAGCATGAGGAAAGACAAGGATTCAGTTCCTTTAAGGTTTGGCTGCCTTTTTACATGTATGTGTTCAAATGAAAGTGTGCAAGTGCCCAGAGAGGCCAGAAGACATCGTCATCTGGAGCCTGGGTCCCAGACAGTTGTGAGCTGCTCAGTGTGGGGTGCTGGGGACCAAATTCAAGTCCTCTGCAAGAACAGCAAGCATTTTTAAACACTGGTCTGTCTCTCCATCCCTGAACTATTGTATGTTTAAAATTATCCCACTTAAAGTATCATTCACTGGCTCTCTTACCATCTGAGTTCATATTGTAAAACCATGTAAGTTGGGGCTGGAGAGATGGCTCAGAGGTTAAGAGCACTGTCTGCTCTTCCAGAGGTCCTGAGTTCAAATTCCAGCAACCACATGGTGGCTCACAACCATCTGTAATGGGATCTGATGCCCTCTTTTGACCTGCAGGGAGAAAGCTGTATACATAATAAATAAATAAATCTTTTTAAAAAAATGTAAGTTTTCATGGAGGGGGGTGGATGGTTCTGCAAGTTGAGAGCATTGTGTCATGTTCAGCATTGGCCTACAACCAGCTCAATGCCCATCTGTCTTTCTTCGGGGTCCCCTTTTTTTCCCCCAGTGTGGCACATAGTCATCTAACCCTCTAGGTTTCCAAAAGCCAAAGCCATTTAATACCCAGCACTCTACTTGCAAATATGCGACCTACTTTCACCCAGGCCCACTGGAAACTGGACAATGGTCCTAAGAACTCATTTAGGCCAAACTGATCCTGGCCAACCAAGGCTTCGCTTCAGACACACACACTTCACTAGTACCTGACCAGGAAGACGGATGGGGGTTTTAGTCGTGAGCTTCAAGGCTGGGAGAAGGATAATTAGAGGATGAAACTTTCTGATGTTGATGGAAACAGCCATTGCACATTGTACGTAGCAATGTTCCCAGAAAGGAGTGAGTGGGCCTAGCGACAGAGACTGAGGAAAGCATGAAGCTGTGTTGTAGCCACCCAAGCCTCCCTCGTGGTGTATAACTGTCCACTGTGTAACTGTGTAAATACTATATAAATATTTATACTATATAAATATTTATACTATATAAATATTTATCTGAACTGGGAGTGGCACATTTGTTTATTCTAGCCCTCAGAAGGCAGAGACAATCGGACTTCTGTGAGTTCGAGGCCAGCATAGTCTAAGTGGGAAATTCCAGGACAGCCAGGGTGGCGTAATGAGATACAGTCTTTAAAAAAGAATTTGTGGCGTAATGAGATACAGTCTTTAAAAAAGAATTTTCTTTTGTATCAAAAACTAGTCACACCTACTGTCTTAGATCCTGTTCCTGCTGGGATGAAACATTCTGACAAAAGCCACTTAAAGGAGAAGGGCCTCATTGTGGCTCGCTGCTCAAGGGTGCAGCCCACCATGATGAGAAAGAAGTCCAGGGAGCCTGGAGCAGCTGGTCACATGACCCACAGTCAGGAAGCAGAGATGTAGACATTGCCATTCAGTTCCTTCTTCTGCTTTATATAGGCGGGATTCCAGCCAGAAAACTGTGTGGGTCTTATCCACCTCAATTAACATAATGAAAATAACCTACGTGGGCATGCCCAGAGCCCACCCCCACGGGACTCTAGACTTGGAAACTGACAGTCGGTACTAATCACTGCAGCTGCATACAGCTTGGTAAGGTTCTTTTTTATTTTATTTTATTTTATTTTATTTTATTTTATTTTATTTTATGTGTATGAGTACACTGTAGCTGTACAGATGGAAATGAGCCATCATGTAGCTGCTGGAAATTGAACTCAGGACCTTTTATGAGTTGAGGCTGCTCCTTTCCAGTGACTCTAGCTTGTGTCAAGTTGACATAAAACCAGCCGGTACAGCAAAGAAGTGATTAGGTCAGTAGCTATGCTTGAGAACTTTGAAATGTTAAGGACAAAATAAAAGTTAAAGGAAATCAAAACTCAGACATTGAGGACTGGAGAGGTGGCTTTCGACGACTCAGTGGGAAAACCACTTGCAGAGTAAGGACAGTGACCGGAGTCTGGGTCCTGGGGTACACATGAAAGCCAGGCTTGGCAATGCACACCTGTCGCCCTAGTGTGGGCAGGGCAGAGCCAGACACATCCTGGGGCTTTGGTAGCTAGCCAGACTAGCCCAGACAGCAAGTTTTAGCCTCAGTAAGAGACCCACCCTATCTCTAAATAAATATATGAACAGGGTGGAAAGTAGTCAAGAAAGGATATCCCACATCCATCTCTGAGCTTCGCATGTACCTTCATAGGTTAGCACCCATATACTCAAGACATGCTGCACACAAACAAACACAGGAATGATAATAATGACGCACAACGACAGAATAGAAAGCCCGGGCTTTTAGAAGTTCTGTGGTGCTCCCTAGGACATCGAAGGCACCATGCCTTCTCACTGGCTTCTGCTGATTCTGAGTTCAACTATTTTCCCTTAGGACGTTTTCTTCATAACTTTAGGAATTCTGAGTGGGATTCGTGAACGAGTCACCACTTCAGCTTATAATCAGTATGATATTCTAGTTCTTAATCCAAGAAAATGTGATTCAGCGTTCAGACCCACATACACTTGTGACTGCACACATACGTATACACACACACATGCATTCTCTCACATAAACACACACACATGCATACATACACATGCACACACACACACACACGTGCACACAGACACACACACACACACACACACACACACACACACAGAATCCATATGATGTCTGGCCCATTACAGATACCAGATTCACCACAGTACCAAAGCCCCTAGTTTTTTTATTTGGTTGTTTGGTTTGTTTTTCTTGGGGTTTTGGTGTTTTTTGTTATTGTTTGTTTTTTGGTTTTGGGTTTTTGGGGGTTTTTCATTTTTGGTTTTTTTGTTTTTGTTTTTGTTTTGTTTGTTTGTTTGTTGACTAAAGGGCCACCCTGCAAACATACTTCCATTCTATCACTCAGAAAGATTGAGAAATGAAATTCTAGAGGGTTGTCCTTAACTTGAGGGAGACCAGGGCAAAGTAAAGAGCCCGGTATCATGGATGTTCGATTTTATGACACACGATTTGTGTGTGTGATTTTTGCTTTGCATGCGGTGTTCACACTCTTCTGGCACGTTTCCCCAGGGTTACACCCATTGTCCTGACCTAGGTTTTAAGGGTCTGTAACAGAGACGTTGCTTTACACAGGAGCTCCCCAAACGCTGGCTGGAGCACAGAGTGGAGACTGTATCATTTACTAGTTGTATGGATTCTTCCCTTAATTTTCCCTGAAACTGTGTTTGTGGATTGATTCAATTTGGTTATTTTCTGCATCATGAGGACGGACCCATGATCCACCTTGCTTCCATCCTATAGAGCTGTGACTGGATGGCTAGACAAATGGGGAGATAGATTGGTTCTGCAGAGATGTGGTTTTAGTGGTTGTATGTCTGTGGGTGGGATGGGAAGATCACTGAATGGATCTGCGTGTGAGTGCGGTTGCCTTTGGAGGTCAGAGAAGAACATCAACTAGAGCTAGAGTTAAAGAAGGATGTGAGCCCTTCGCCCTCTCAGAGCTAAGTGCTGGGGACCAACCTCAAGCCCTTGGCAAGATCAGGATGTGCTCTTAACTGCTGAGCTGGCTCTCCAGCCCCAGATTTGTTTAATAAGAAAAAGAAAAAATTTTAAGAGAAGAAAAAATAATTATGTGTGATAATTGTTCTGAAGAAAATTAAAGAGATTTTGAGGAAATACTTGGGAGAGAAGGGAATTCCTTTGTGCAAAATGGCCAAGAAATGCTTCCCTACCGGAGAACAAATGTTTTTGTGACATTGCTCATAGTAGTCAAAAACTAAGAACATCCAAATGTCCTTCAAGTAGTACATGGATAAATAAAATATGGTTTATCCACATAATAAAACACTAATGAGCAATTAATAAAAGATGAAGTACAGACACATGCTATAATAATGATGAACTTGAAAAACATTACATAGCCTCAAGCCATAGCACCCTGAGCACACCCAGTCTTCTCCGAAAAACATTAGTCAGAGTGGAGGAATCCAGACACAAAAGGCTTCACTTTGTGCAATCCCACTTCTGTGAGATAGCCCAGAGAGGCAGATTTACAGAAACGCAACCCAGCTGGCAAGCTCCTCCTGACTGACGATGGGAGTGAATGATGTCTTCAGGAGGCAGTAACAACAGCCTAAAGTTAAATTTCACTGGAAATTGAATGACTAGGATCATGCTAAGAACCACCAAATGATACTTCTTAAGTAAATGTGTTTTGTGTATGAAGTTACTGTCAGCGAAGCTGAGAGAGAGAGCATTCCAGGTGGAAGGAGTCTGTGAGAAGATACTGTGGTGAGGGGGGCTTGGAATGAGAGGGAGAAATCAGTGAGAGGAAGGCAAGGATGGTCAGAACACGATGAGCAAACAGAGGGGCTACAGAGACGAGGGGGGTGAGCTGGCGTAGGCTCACAAGGAAGGACCTCGTGCAAAACAGGGCCACCAGGAGGCATTATTAAGGAAATGCCATGCAATTCATTTGCAACACACCTCCGACTACTTTAATGAGAATGATAGAGCCAATACTGTCCATTTACTATTTTAGGACTGATACTAACTCATAATCCCATGAGTAGGTACCACGGCCACAAAGTAAAGAAAACAAGACCAGGGTGTCCCACCAAGGAAACTTCGAAGAGAGCTGTCCTTCAATCCTGAAGTCATCTTAATCCCACAAATGCCACCGCACAACCGTCTACACAGGTCACATGGGCTCCGTGACCGGAGGAGTCCCCAGCGGTCTAGGTTCTCGGATGAGCCTTCTTGAGACACCTAATGATCTGACAAGTGGCCTCAGACTGTTTTCAGAGCCCACGGTCATTGTACAACCATTACTGTTGAATGGTGGTCTAGAATCTTGACTACAAACTGAAGTTTGTAGTCAACCCGTACAACCGAGGTGGCTAGAGAAGAAACGCCAAGCACGATGAACCCAGAATGCCTTGTGTGAGTCCACGTGAGGAGAGAATGCCCGGCCTGGAGGAGGTTCCCACAGGGGTTGGTGGGACAGAGGGATGAGGACCGCGAATTACCAGGGGCTGTGGGCGCTAAGGCTTGGGGTTAGCTATGGAGGAGAGCCTCCACCCTGCTCGCTCAGCTTCCTCTTGTCCTCTATCTGTTGGCAGGGGGTTACATGCTTTCCAAAGAAACAGGAAAAAGGATAATAAAGAGAAATAAAAATCAGTAGAAGAGAAAACAAAGGATTTTCATTGGTTGGTATTGTTTGTCTCTCAAGAATATCTAAGTTTGTAATTTTTCTCTGTGTGAAAAAAAAAACTTTTAAATAAATACCACTCTTCTGAGTTAATCAATTTTGTCAAATATATCACCTGTTTTCCACCAGCCAGGGTGAACCCAGCCTCTCTCACGAGCACGTTTAATACTCATTATTACATAAGACTTCCTCTGAATATAAGAGCCCCATAAAAAATTTATGTTGTTTTTAGTGTTATAATTACATATAGAAGTATTTATGATGATAATACAAATACATTATTATATAATTGTATTATCGTCAGAAGTTGTATTAGAACAAAACTCAAACTTAAAGGCAAATTGTATATTTAACTTAAAATAACTCCCAACTCATTTTAAGTTCTACGCTAGTAAGGGCAAATAATTTTAAAAAAATGGATTCTGGCACAAAATTCTCCAACCGTATGTGATCAAAATATAACTATGTGAGCTGGAGAGGTGGCTCAGTGGGTAGAGCACTTACCACACGAGCATTAATATCTTGAGGCTGAAACAGGCAGCGCTGCCTGTCTGTAATCCTGGCCCTCCTACAGTGGGACGGGAGGTAGAAAAGAAACAATACCCAGAAACATAAAGGAAAATGAGGAACCCCATCTAAACACCGTGAAGGTCAGGGACCAACACCCACAGTCATCCTCTGCCCTCCGCGCTTGGGCCATGGCATAGACATGCAATGCACATACATACACAAACCCACAAGTGGACACAACCCCATGAAAGTCTGATTGGGTCATTTTGAGACTAATACAGACTAAATGAGACTCGTTATATACTCAAGTGAGAGCATTCTCCTCCCTGTGGAGACACTAGCGTGCTGACGATGCCTAGTCAGAACCCATAAACCCCTGATCTTTGAGCTCCGGGACAAGTGTTATTTGTGTCTCTTGTGGCTTCCCTAAGGTGACCAGAAAACAAGATGACAGTGTCATGACACAGACCACCAGCAGAGAGAGCAGAGATGCTTCTACAACAACAAAAGTCTGTTCTTAGCCTCAGCTAAGCTTTCCCAAGTGGAGAAATCTTCCTGTGAAGTTCCAATGAATTGGGGAAGTTCCCTTTCTAGCTCAGAAACTCCTAGGGGAGCATGGTACTCCAGACATTCCGGAGAGCTGGGACGAAGGAGCTGCAGTTAATACAAGCTGAATATGATTAAAGTACAGGAGGCCATTTTGGTCTCTGTGTCTCAAGGGGTTGGAGTGAGCAACAGCAGCTGCTGCTGACACGCCCAGAATCCACCGAAGCGTTCGTCAAGGAAGCTGCCTGTAGTTGAGATGTTAATAACAGAAAACACTTAGCACAACCTACAGTGACCTAAGCCCCGTGCAAGGCCTAGAAAACTCTATTTCATCTTCACAAAACCCAAAGATCTCAAGTTGTCCCCATTTCTCAGTAGACGAAAATGAAAGTCCAAGAACTAAATATCCTAAATCAAGGCCCAGAGTCTAAATTGTGGACACGAGGTGTCAGGCGCCAAGCCTGCTAACCACCGTGCTAACTAGGGACTAAGCTCTTTCTTGTCCTCCTTTTGATTTTGTTCATAAAAAGAAAAAAAAAAAAAAACCAGTTTCCTCTAGCCCAGGCTGGCAAACTCGATGCATACCCAAGGATGGCCTAGGACTCTCATTCCCTAGCTCCTACCTCCCATGTGCTGAGATTACATATGTGTACTGCCACATGCAGCTAACATCTTTGTTTAATGTCTTGTATGTGGCTCCCAGTGGCCAGCGCTGAAGCTAATGTGAGTTTGTACAAGACCGCTTCCGACTTCTTCCAACCCAGGGAGGCTAGTTCAGGCTCTGCTTTTGAACCATTCAAGCATAGGAGAGTCTATTGTGTGGAATTCTGTACAAGGGTCTACAGCCCCCAACCCAGCTCCTCCAGGACCCCCCCCCCAGATGGCTGTGCCAGCGGGCCCTCCCCTCGGCATCGGCTGTGAAGGCTTTGCAAACAGAATACATATACCCCAAAGCCTGTGAGAGCCGTCCACACACCCACAGCAGTGAGCACACTCCTCTATCATTTACCCAGGATCTTTGAATTTAGATGCTGGGTCAAGAAAAAATGACAGTTTCACAGGAAGCTGTTCTTTAGGAGAAATGATATTTTTAGCATCTTCCCCGGGCCTGCAACCTAATAAGTAGATATTGTCCTGGTGACAAATGACAGCTCTTCTGAGAAGAATTACAAGTGTGGGTATTAAACTGAGACTATCTCTCTCTCCCTCCCTCCCCCCTCCTTCCTTCTCTGTCTCCCTCCTTCCCTGCCTTTCTCCCTCCCTTCCATTGCCGCCTTCTTCCCTCTCTCCCCTCACACCCCAGGATGATATGTAGCCCTGGCTGGCCTGAAACTGATGTGTTTACCAGGCTTACCTCAAACTTGCAGCAATCCTGCTGCCTCAGCTCCACAAGTACTAAAACTACAGGCATGCACCACTATGGCCTGGGCCTCCCCACATTTCTGTTTGTGGAGTGAATGTGGATTCAGGCACAGAATTATAAGTGACCACTAAACAAACTCCTTCTCACAATTCATCTTGAATTTTGTATTGTTGTTATGTTTTTCAAGAAAAGGTTTCGCTGTGTAGCCTTGGCTGTCCTGGAGCGTACTCTGTAGACCAGGCTGACCTTGAAGTCAGAGATCTGCCTGCCTCTGCCTCCAGAGTGCTGGGATTAAAGGTGCATCTCCAGCACCTGACTTCACCTTGAGTTTCCGTTTGCATTTACACTGATCTCAGCTGACGGAAGGTTCTGTCTCAGCCACTGTGGAGGCTTCTTTCCAGAGATTCCTTTTATGTTGTTACTTATTTTGAGACAGTGTCTCACTATGTAGCCCAGGCTGGGCTGGAATTCACAAATGCCTCTGTCCCTGTCCCTGCCTCTGCCCTGCATGGCATTTTTATAATGTTCTATTTTTTCATTTCCTTTCAAATTTTTTTATTTAAAATGTAATTATATCATTTCCCCTTCTCCCTCTCAAATTCATGGCCTCTTTTTATTTAATTGTTTTGTATATATGTATATATTGTGCATATACATGCATAAATATATAAATACAACCTGCTGCACCTGATTACTGTTGCACATACATATATGGTTCCAGAGCTAACCACTTGGGACTGGATAACAATTAAGAGCTCACCCCCAAGCATGACTATTTCTCCCACTGTCCGCATTTCTTAGTTACCTGTAGCTCTGTGAGATTCACCCTTTCATGTTAGCATGTCTCTCGATCCTGTCATCATGAAGCCGTAGTGTAGAAATCATATCATGGATGTATCTATTCACTGAGGCTCTGCATCCCCGACCAGTTGTCTGCTACGTGTCTATCAGTTGTAGCTTTCTGTAATGGTCAATGTCTGTTGCAAAGAGAAAGTGTTTTGATGAGGACTAAGAGGTACACTTACCCCCAGGCATAAGGATTGGTGTTTTATTTGCTGTGTAGCACTACATTTTTAACATTTACCTAGTGTGGGTGCATCCATATGCAAGCATGCATGCATGTGTGTGTGTGTGTGTGTGTGTGTGTTTATCCACATACATGATTGTGCCCACACATGTACACACATACATATGCATATGGAGGCCAGAGGAAGACAATTTTGCCAGCCTCAGAAATTTTTTGGTTTTTGATTTTTTTTCAAGACAGGGTTTCTCTGTGCAGCCCTGGCTGTCCTAGAACTCACTTTGTAGACCAGGCTGGCCTTGAACTCACTGAGATCTGCCTGCCTCTGCCTCCTGAGTGCTAGGGTTTCATTTATCCCAAGGACTGAGAAGCAGCACGGCCGCTCAGTGTGAGAGTTGGCTAGAGGTTCCAAACATGCTGGCATATGCACAGTGATTCCTCACTAGGAAGACAGCCTGGCATCCTCCGGGCACTCCTGGGAGCAAGGCACACCACCTCCTTATTCTCTCAGACTCCTCCACATATGAATCTGAATTTTATAAGACAAGAACCACATACCAGGAAATCACACTGTGAAGGCCTACTGTGTGTAGCTTTCAAGTCTCCAAGACACACAAGCTCCAGTCCTAAGGTATGTGGAGCGTGTCAGAAAATCACACTGTGAAATCCTACTGTGTGAAGCTCCCCAGTCTCCCAGATGCCAAAGTCCCAGTCTATGATCATGCCGTCTGGACTCCAGGTTTCTATGGACGGGGGTAGGCAAGCAATTGCTTTAAAGTACTTGAATGTCAACACATGAATTAATTTATTATAAGTAGTTCTGTTTTGTTTATCCTTTGAGAGTTACAGTTGTGTTACGTAGTGTAGGAATGTAAATGAAGTGTTCAGCCTGCCCACCCCAACCAGATGAGCATCTTCATCCTCACCTTCACCTGTCTCCCTTCACTTCCAGGCATTGCCTTGGCCTTGGGATAACAGGGCAAGACAGCAGGTACAAATACTTCAGGAGGAGCCCTTGATTAATCGTAGGTAGCGAGCTGATTTATAATTCCTATTGGTTTATAATCCCAAGGTGTCAGCTCCTACAGGCACCTAGTTGCCCTCAGGGGTAGCTGGCTAGCACATTACTGGAGAGACCCATCACACCCTCATCTTCCAACACAATTGTCTAGGAGCATTTCCCACACTGATTGTTTAAATTCTTATCTTTGCCTCTGAGGCCACTTCTGGGGAACCAAGACTAACACGGGCCAGTGCCAAAATCTTATGTTTTAGCGGAAACATCTGGTGCACTGAGATTGAAGTATCATTCCACACTCCAACAAAGTCTGGCGTTTCACTCAACGTCAAAAATGTGTCATGGGGATAGTGATTGTCCTGCTTCCTACGACCCTTTAGGGACAGAGATCTTGGGCACGATCAATGTTCCAGCCTTGAAGAACCACTGAAGACTGTAAACCACTCTCTGTTGCCCAGGGTTACAGCTTAGACCCACAGAAATAAATCAGATGGATCCCTGACTACCACTGCCTGGGACGTGAAACCCATGCCAATGAGAGCATCTCCTGTTCTCCGTCTTTAATTGTAGCAGGAGCCACAGAATACTTACCCTTTGAGCTAACAAGTGTTCACTGAGTACCTGCTATACACCAAGCTCTGGGTACACAATGGTGAATTAACAGATGGAATTGTTTCCTTTATCAGAGGTTGACAGAGCCTATGCTGGGCCACTTTGCCTTGCCGTAACAAACCACTCAGGATAAGCAACTTGTAAGAACTAGAGGTCGATTTGGGCCCGTGGTTCCACTGGTTTCAGCCCATGGTCACTTGGCCCTGGGACCGTGGTGAGGCAGGACATGATAGCGGAGCTGACCTGTAGAACAAAGACACTCCCTTAGTGGTGTCCAGGAAGCAAGGGCAGTAAAGAAGGGGCTCAGGGCTTAAATATTCCCGTGGGGGTATGTTAGTTACTGTTTCTAGGTGGTTCTCAGTTCTGAAAAAAAGAAAAAGAAAAAAGAAAAAAAAAAGCTACTTTTCTGTTGCTGTGATCAAATACCGTCACCAAAGCAACTTGTAGAAGAAAGAGTTATCTCAGCTTGTCGTTCCGAAGAAATAAGAGTCTATCATGGCAGAGAAGCAAGGCAGCAAGCAACAGACGGGGCAGAAACAGGCATTTGAGAGCCAGCATCTTCAACCAGAAACACAACTCACAAGTTCTATGAGGTTCTTAATCAAAGCCCACCACCATGATGCACTTCCTCCAGCAAGTCCACATCCCCTAAGCCTCCACAAACAGTGCCACCAACTGGTGACCAAGTGTACAAATATCTGAGCCTATGGGGGACATTCTCATCAATCTACTACAGGAGGCATGCCTTTGATGACCTAATTTCCTTCAACTAGGCCAAACCTCCTGAAAGCCCCACAAGCTCCCCATACCAGAGATTCAAGACCACACCTTCACCGCATGGGCCTTTGGAGGCCACTTATCCAGACCATATCAAATACTAATGGTAATTTTAATATAACATAGCACATGAAGTATGTTTGGTGCTCTTGGCCCTAATGAGAGAAACAAAACAGAGAAAGAGAACTACATTGGGAACCAGTTGATTTTAAAAGGCAGGGGAGAAGACCACTGTGCCCAACAGTGATAATGGTAACTGACAACAACCTTAATGAAAGTCAGGGTTTGAGTCCCAACGAAAAGAGTAGTGCATGTGGTGGAGGCTGGGAGGGTCCAACCACCAGAAGATTCCCGCTGTGAAAATGCCTAACGATGGCAGATCTTCTGCCTTTCCCATCATGCCTTGGGACTAGCCAGCTCCCTGGAGAACTAATAGCCAATCAGATAGTGCTCCCCCATCTTTAGCATGTTCTAAGTTTCCTTCCTTCTTGATTTTTAAAAGCAAAGCTAAGAAGTATGCTGGGTTTTTTTTTCCTTCCCATCTTCCCTAAGATCTTCTCTAAAGCTTTCGTCCCCTGCCTAAAGGATGGAAAAGAGACAAGAGAAAAAAACAGAGCCTAAGTTAAACTGGGTACACGCCTCTTCTCCCCAGAATCTGGGACTTGTCTTGCCACATCTATAGTTCACAGGGAAGGCCACGGATTTGTTGATGTTTTTGCTTCAAAGTCTTAAAAATAGCATGTGATTGGAGATTCCAAAGGGAAAACCCTAAATAGGCGAGCCATATTGGCTCCTGGAGCACAGGGTCTTGGCACAGGGCATCATGTTGGTAGAACTGTGCCCACGCTGACAGGATGCATGGCCAACTCCAACAGAACTTCCAGCGGGAGTTTTATGACCCTCTTTCATCCAAGCAGCTATTTGGGCAAAGGCATGATTGCTTCTAATCACTTTGCTTCTGTAGCTGTAGCCAAGTCCTCTGTCAACCTGCCTGGTCCTGGAACAGCTCGGGTTTTAGGAAAGAGAAGCCTCTTGTAAAGTGTAGAGGTGCTAATGGCCACCCTCCAGGATGCTGGTCCCATGTGCCAGGAGGCAGAACAGCCAAAGGTAACAATGCAAGTGTGCAAAAAAAAAAAAAAAAAAATCTTTAAAATGGGATAATTGATGCATGATTTTTCACTAGTCAAGAAATTCTTTGTCCTTGATGTTTATGCATTTCTCTGATCCTGGGGCATGCCCAGGAATGAAAGGAACTTTTTCATGAAGAATCCTCGTTAGCCCAAAACAATTGGCATGTTTTCTGTTTCTAAAACATTCTGTTAAGTGGCCAGTTGGCTTTTAACCTAGGTGCTTGGTGTGATGCATATGTTTGTAACTGGGATTGCTAACTGAATCATTCTATGTTCATACACTACCCATGCCAAGGCATGTAAACTGCCACTCCACCAGGAGCCAATTTTACTATTATTTGGGGGCTTGTCAGGGCTAAGGTTTTACAGTCGAGAATTTCTACTTAAAATAAGTCACCGAGCGTGATGGCTACCTTTGTCAATTTGACACAACATAGAACCACTTGGAAAGAGTGTCTCAGTGAAGGGTTATCCACATTGGGTATGGTCTATAGGGAATTGTATTCATCCAGTAACTTGATATTAAAGCCCAGTCCACTATGGGTGGCACCATTCCCTAGGCAGGGGCTCCTGAACTATATACAAGTTGGGGGATTTTGTGAAGTTCAAGCAAGAAAGCAGAGGAGCATATATGCATTCATTTATTTCTGTACTTGGCAATGGATATGACATATCTATCTGCACAAAGTTTCTGCCTTGACTTTCCCACAAGGATGGGCTGTAATCTGGAACTATAAGTTAAAATAACTCTTTTTCCTCTAAGTAGCTTTTTGTCACAGCAAAAGAAATGGATAGAGCCACTCTGTTAAGAGATGAGCAGATAGATGCTGGAGTCTGACAAAAGGAAGAGGTGTTTTCTCATCTCCAAAGGATTCTGCACTGGCCACTGGTGCGAGGGCTGAACTCACGGCTGCCACCGACATGCCAGCTCAGACTTTCAGCCCATGCTCTTATCAGCTCTGTCACCTACACAGCTCCTTCCATGTATTGGTCTCTCTTTTTTAAAAAATCGCCTCAACTCCCAGGCCTCAGAGACCTCCTAAAGGCCCACCTCCTTCACAGTCTATTCTAATATCCTATAGAGATTAGAACCCTCCCTTCTTCAGAGAACAGAGTCTGTCCCCTCTTGGTTCCCTGTTCATTCACTGTCCCCAATGATACAGATTCTCCAGGTTCAAGGCCAGGATCATTAGCCATTTAGTTCTCTATCCACAAATGAGTTCAAGCTCTTGATATTGGGGTCTGGGGATGGGGGAGCTGCCAAGTGTCCGCATTAAAGCAGTCTGGTACCCATATTCCACCTCACCTGCTAAGAAGGATGGTTTGTCCACCTCTGGAGAAGCTATCTGGGATAACTCATCAAGGGTGCAGCTTTATTGTCCACTGTAGAGGCAAAAGCTCTTCAAATTCCCTCATCAGTACTAGAAATTAAGTTGTCCAGTCTCAACAACAGCCATGGTTTAAGAATGTTTCTATAAATCTGATGGTTTCGTCTGCCTGCCTATCTATCTATCTATCTATCTATCTATCTATCTATCTATCTACCTACCTACCTATCATCTATATCTATCTATCTCTTGTCACAAAGATTAGAGAGTGAGAACCATTCACAAATTTTGTGAATGTTTTTGGTTTTATGTTGATGTGGGATCTCCCTGTGGTTGTTTTTG
>JADRCD010237433.1:15012-27252 GCA_019843815.1 Montemys delectorum | reverse complement strand
GGGGGGGGGTGTCCTTACAGAGGTGGTGGGTATAGGGGGGAGGTCCTTACAGAGGTGGTGGGTATAGGGGGGAGGTCCTTACAGAGGTGGTGGGTATGGGGGGGAGGTCCTTATAGAGGTGGTGAGTATGGGGGGGGGTCCTTACAGAGGTGGTGGGTATAGGGGGGAGGTCCTTACAGAGGTGGTGGGTATAGGGGGGGTCCTTACTGAGGTGGTGGGTATGGGGGGGTCCTTACAGAGGTGGTGGGTATGTGGTCGTGGTGGGGAGGTGGATGTATGGGTGTGATAAGCACCCTGACCACGGAAGCTTACTCACCAGCTGCTCTTGCAGAAGGCTCTGGTTTGATTCCCAGCACCCACATGGTGGCTCACAATTGTCTGTAACTCCAGTTCCAAAGGATCTGATACCTTCTGGCCTCTGAGGGCAATGCATACCTGAGACACATACAAGCAAAACATACACACACACACACACACACACACACACACACACACACACAAAGGTGGGGTTTTTTTGTTTGTTTTTGTTTTTGTTTTGAGACAGGGCCTCACTATGTAATCCTGGCTGCCCTAGAACTCTGTAGACTGGGCTAGCCTCAAACTCAAAGATCCACCTACCTCTACCTCCAGAGTACTGGCCTTAAAAGCATGCACCACCACTGCCTGGCATTTTTTTTTTAAATAGTAATAATAAAGAAGCCGGGCAGTGGTGGTGCACGCCTTTAATGCCAGCACTTGGGAGGCAGAGGCAGGCGGATTTCTGATTTCAAGGCCAGCCTGGTCTACAGAGTGAGTTCCAGGACAGCCGGGGCTACACAGAGAAACCCTGTCTTGAAAAACCAAAAAAATAAATTAAATAAATAAATAAATAAATAAAAAGAACCTAAAAAATAAGCCAGGGGCCA
This sequence comes from Montemys delectorum, assembly GCA_019843815.1. Lineage (NCBI taxonomy): Eukaryota > Metazoa > Chordata > Mammalia > Rodentia > Muridae > Montemys > Montemys delectorum. The sequence continues at coordinate 26,347 of JADRCD010237433.1, read as the reverse complement.
GGAGGTGGTGATATACAATTTTAATTCCGGCACTTGGGAGGCAGAGGTAGGTGGATCTTTGAATTTGAGGCCAGCCTGGTCTACACTGGAGTTCTAGGACATCCATGGCTACACAGAGAAACCCTGTCTCGAAAAACAAACCCAAGTGGAAAAGTGTAACATCATAAAAGGTGCGGGAACAACCACTGATGCATGTTCTTCAACTTGTCTAGTCTTGTTAGCAAAAGCAAATACAATTTTTTTTTTGCCCCTCAGTGTATTTTAGATCCCCATTTGTCACAGCTGTAAAGCTGTAGAAGGTTCGGTGCAGTGCAACTGGCTCCACTCTAATGAGATGAACTGGGGGAGAGCCTGGACTCAGCCCCTCCTCCTCTCATGCCGTATCTGGAGGAAACAATCTCGGGTGTGTTGAAGGTTGTCCACCGCAGTGAAGTCATGGAAACCCCCTGCCTGTCTTTTGGTAGGAATGTGAGGATTTCCTTTGTGCTTTAAAAAAGGGAAGTTAATGAGATCTCTAACAAAGCCAGTCGGAGGACCTAGGCGGGGCACTTCTTCTTGAAGTCCCTGGGGACTTCATTTTGCTTAATCTTCAATGGGAAAGACAGTGGAGACTGAGGCCGACTCCAAGTGAGGCTCTAAGTCTGGGGTGTCAGGTTTACAAAATAGATGGCTGGCTGGCAAGATGGCTCAGTTGATGAAAGTACTCGCTGTCTACAACCTGAGTTCAATTCCCAGGTGGAAGGAGAGAATCTGCTCCTATGAGTTGCCCTACGACACCCATTCCTCACACTACAGAAAACACATAAGGAAGTGTTAAAAATAAATAAATAGCCGGGCAGTGGTGGCGCACGCCTTTGATTCCAGCACTCAGGAGGCAGAGACAGGCAGATTTCTGAGTTCGAGGCCAGCCAGGTGTGTGAGTTCCAGGACAGCCAGGGCTATACAGAGAAACCCTGTCTCGAAAAACCAAAAAAAAGAAGAAAAAAAAAAGAAAAAACAAACCAAACTAAACAAACAAACAAAGAGTGTGCCTGTAAGAGAAGTATAACTGGAAAGAGTGTGGAATGAAGTCCTGGAAAACTCAGGGTTACCAAAGGTGGCTGGGGAAGGCCCCTCAAAGGAACCAAGATTATTGGAGATCTGAGGAAAGGATGAGAAATCTAAAGAAGAAAACTAAAGCCTAGCAAGGTGGCTCATGCCTGTAATCCCTACACTCAGTCAGGAGGGCACGTTGGAGGCCAGCCTGGGCTACAGTGTGCTTGACGTCATCTGAGACAATAGAAGGGAGCCCCTGTTTCAGAGAATCAGGAGGGGGAGGGGAATGGGGGCAGAAGAAGAACTAGAAGGAAAGGGGGAGGGGAGGAGGGAGAAGAAGAAAGGAAGGGGAGGGGGGAGATGGGGCAGAGAGGAGAGGGACCAGGAGACGCAAAGGCCCCCAGGCAGCAATGTGCCATGTGGAAGCCCGGCTCTGAGTGCTGAGATTGCAGCACTGCCACCATCCCTGGTGTGTGCTGGGCTGGGGTCAGAACCCAGGGCTTCTTGCTTTGTACACGCTGAGCTCCAGTCTCATTCACCACATATCCTGGAGGCTCCTCAGAGATCCTGATGTGTGGCCAGTGTTGAGAGCCAGGGCTCCAGTCAGGCTAAAGGACACACTAATCCTTCTCATGTTCTGTGTTTGTTTGTTTTGGACGGGGGTTTCTCTGCGTAACCATGGTTGTCCCTACTCACTCTGTAGACCCCGATGGCCTCACTAACTCATAGAAATCCTTCTGCTTCTGCCTTCTGAGTGCTGGGATTAAAAGCATGGAACACAACTGATACTTTACTTGTCTTTTTCACACTCCAATAAAAGTTTTGTCTTAGTCCGGGCAGAGGTGGGGCACTTGGGAGACAGAGGCAGGCAGATTTCTGAGTTCGAGGCCAGCCTGGTCTACAGAGTGAGTTCTAGGACAGCAAGGGCTATACAGAGAAACCCTGTCTCAAAAAACCAAAAAAAAAAAAAAAAAAAAAAAAAAAGTTTTGTCTTTGCTTTTGAAGCACTGGTGGTCAAACTCAGGGTGTCACTGAACTACACCCTCAGCCCTAAAAATGTGTTATTTTATTTGTTTTGGGGACGGGATCTCCCACTGGAGCCCATGTTGGTTTACAACTCTCAGCCCCTCTGCTGCAGCCTCTGGAATGCTGGGACCACAGGTGTGAGCTACCATAGGTTGCATTTCTGTTGTTACTTGTTTTCTCTTTCTTGGAATAGAGTCTCCTTTTGGGACTCAGACTAGCCTGGGATTCGAAGTGATTCTCTTACCTCAGCATCTGAAAATGCCTGAGATTACAGGTGTGTGCCGCCATGCCAAGCCTGACTAGAAGATTTAGTCAGAGAAAGCAGGGTTCTCAGCAGTTAAGAGGACTGGGTGCAGACTACAGCCGATCTGAGTTGGGTTGCCAGCACCCAGGGAAAAAGCTCAAAACTGCCTATGCCTCCTGCTCCAGAGAATCCAGTGCCTCTGGCATGCCTGGCACCTGGACTCACGTGCACACACCCACACACAAACACATAATTAAAAATGATAAAAATTGTCAGGCAGTGGTGGCACACGCCTTTAATCTCAGCACTTGGGAGGCAGAGGCAGGAAGATTTCTGAGTTCGAGACCAGCCTGGTCTACAGAGTGAGTTCTAGGACAGCCAGGGCTACACAGAGAAACCCTGTCTCGAAAAAACCAAAAATAAATAAATAAAAATATTAAACTTATCTTTTAAAATGCATCTAGGCAGTGGTGGCACACACCTTTAATCCCAGCACCGAGGAGGCAGAGGCAGATGTTCAGCCTGGTGTACAGAGTGAGTTCTAGGACAGTCAGGGCTAGAGAATGTCCTAGAGAAATTCTGTCTTGAAATATTTAAAAAAAAAAAAAAAAAAAAAAAAAAAAAAAGCAAGGGGAGATGGGTAGGGATGTGGCTCACTGCAGCAAGAGCCCTAATGGAGAATCCCTGGCCCTGGCTTCCATCTTCAGCATTACATAAACTGAGCATGGCTGCCCATACCTGCAATCCCAGAACTCAGGGAGCTGGAAACTGGAGGCTCAGAGTCCTCCTCAGTGATGTAACAATCTGAGTCAGCCTGGATCAGACAAGACCCTGTCAAAATAAAATTTAAAAGGAGAGAGAAAAGCTGGGTGGTGGTGGCATATGCCTTTAATCCCAGCACTTGGGAGACAGAGGCAGGCAGATTTCTGAGTTCAAGGCCAGCCTGTTCTACAGAGTGAACCTCTGTGAGCCCAGGACAGCCAGGGCTATACAGAGGAACCCTGTCTCAAAAAACCAGAATCGAGAGAGAGAGAGAGAGAGAGAGAGAGAGAGAGAGAGAGAGAGAGGAAGCCAGGCATGGTATGTGCACCTTTAATCCCCAGCATTCAGGAGACAGAAGCAGGTGGATCTCTATTGCGTTCCAGGCCACATAGTAGACCTTGCCTCAAAATAAGAGGTAGGGCTGGGATCATGATTTAGTGGCAGATTCTGTCAGATTCTGAGTTCAGTGCTTGGTATTGTGGAGGAAGTTAGGTAGCCCCTCTACTTTTTATCTCCCAGCTTCAACAACAACATCTGCCTAGAGATTAGAGTAGGTTTCCCCACACTTAGTTCTAGCAACATAGCTAGTACTTAAAAAACATATTTATTTACTTTATATGTATGAGACCTGCATTATATCTGTGGACCACTTGTATGCCTGGTTCCCACTAGGCCAGAAGAGGATATTCTACAAGTGGAGTCACAGATGGTTGTAAGTCACCATGTAGGAATCAAACCAAGGACTTTTGCAGGGATAGCCGCTGCTGTTAACTCTGAGCCATCTCTCCATCTCCAAGGAGTATTTTTTTGTTTGTTATTTTGGCTTTTTCCAGACAGGGTCTCACTATGTAGTTCTAGCTGTCCTGGAGCTTACCATGTAGACCAGGCTGGCCTCAGACTTAAGAGAGATCCACCATTCTCTGCCTCCCAGTGCTGGGATTAAAAGCATGCCCTGATGATGCATTTATAGTATTTTAGTTTGCTTTCTATTGCTCTGATAAAGACCATGACCAAAAGCACCTTGGGGAGGAGAGGGTTAGTTTGGTTCACAGGTTACACTCAAGGCAAGAACTGAAGCAGAGGCTATGGATACACATTGCTTACTGGCTTGCTTGGCCTGCTTTCTCATACCAACCAGGCCTACGTGCCCTGGGGCAGCACCACCTACAAAGGGAAGCCCTCCTATTTCAGTCATCAGTAAAATGACCCACAGACTAATCTAACAGAGACATTTTCTCAACTGAAGTTCCATCTTCCTAGTACCTAGTTGACAAAACAAAAAAACAGAAAAACAAAACAAAAAACTAAAAACGGCAGCTTTGAGAACAGCCAGGGTTTCCCAGCAAGATGCTGTCTCAAAACAAGAAAGAAAGCTGAGCAGTGGTGGCACACGCCTTTAATCCAAGCACTTGTGAGGTAGAGGTAGGCGGATTTCTGAGTTCGAGGCCAGCCTGCTCTACTGTTGGAATTTTAAGACAGTAGGAGTGGGTGGGTGAAGGGTGTGACTCTTGTGGTTGACAGTGTGAGTAGAGTGAGGATTAATACAGCATTAAAGACAGCATTGCCTTTCATCAGCCCGGACACTCTGCTAAGCAGGTTAGTACCTGCATTTCCCATTTGGACGAACTGAATCTTTTTTTTTTTTTTTTGGTTTTCTCAAGACAGGGTTTCTCTGTGTAGCCTTGGCTGTCCTGGAACTCACTCTGTATACCAGGCTGGCCTTGAACTCAGAAATCTGCCTGCCTCTGCCTCTGCCTCCCAAGTGCTGTGACTAAAGGCATGTGCCACCACTGCCCGGCTGGACGAACTGAATCTTAGAAATGCTGTTTGTGGGGTTACAGAGACGGCTCCGTAGTTAACAGCACTGGGTGCTGTTCAGTTCTCCATACCTGGGTCTGCAGTGCAAAAGAATCCTTAAGTCCAGTCCCAGTGGGTCCACCACCGTCTTCCAACTTCCTGACTCAAGAATAGGAAAATATTTGTAAGCCAGGGTCTCACTATGTAATGTTGTTGACTTGCCTGGAACCATGCGGGTCTTGACGTTACAGAAGATCTCCCATCTCTGCCTCTCACACTCTGATTAAAGGTGTGTGCCAGGAGAGTGAGTGAGCAGATACATTAGGCAAAGGTAAGCTCCCCCTCTCAGCGGTGGCAGAGGCTCAGGTCTCTGTCAGGCTTCCTCTTGAGGAAGCAGAACTTGCTGAGCCCAGGAAGGGCATATTCAAGGATCCTGCTGCTCCGTTAGAAGCTGAGCCCTGGAACAAGTGCTATACAGTTGGTCAGCCCCTGGTTCAGCACCTACTGGTGAAGGTGGCATTAAACAACCAGGCTAAAGGGGGACGAGGAGGACAAGATAGCTCATTGGGTAAAAGACCCTGACACCAAGCCTTCAAAGAAAAAAGTAGCAGAGCTATGCAAATGTCTTTGAGTTCAAAGACCAGCCTGGTTGCATAGAAAGTTCTAGGTCAGTCAGGGATACATAGAATGTGTTCCTATCTAAATAAATAAATATTGAGTTTTAAAATGACTAGTTGAAATTAATAACAAAACAAAGCAGGGCTGGCAAGGTGGCTCAGTGTGAACAAGTCTGCAGAGCAGAGCTCAGTCCCCAGACCTCGTGCAAAGGTGGGAGAACCAACTCCAGAGTTGTCCTTTGATCCCTACATGTATTGGTACCCACCCACAATAATAAATAATTTTTATTATTTTGTCTATTTTTTAAAGATTTACTTATTTTATTTATATGAGTACACTGTCGCTGTCTTCAGACATACCAGAAGAGTGCACCAGATCCCCATTACCAATGGTTGTGAGCCACCATGTAGTTGCTGGGAATTGAACTCAGGACCTCTGGAAGAGCAGAGATGGCTCTTAACCACTGAGCCATCTCTCCAGGCCCTTATTTTGTCTATTTTTTTTTTTTCCGGGACAGGGTTTCTCTGTGTAGCCCTGGCTGCCCTGGAACTCACTCTGTAGACCAGGCTGGTCTCAAACTCAGAAATCTGCCTGCCTCTGCCTCCCAAGTGCTGGGATAAAAGGCGTGTGCCACCACCGCCCGGCTCTATTTTGTTTTTTTAAGACAGGGTTTCTCAGGGCTGGCAAAATGGCATCTTACTGGCCTCAATATGTAGAACTTTTATGTCTCAATTAGAAGTAATAGTCAGGGGGCTGGCGAGATGGCTCAGTGGGTGAGAGCACCGACTGCTCTTCTGAAGGTCCTGAGTTCAAAGCCCAGCAATAACATGGTGGCTTACAACCACCAGTAATGAGATCTGATGCCCTCTTCTGGCACATCTGAAGATAGCTACAGTGTACTTATGTATAATAATAAATAAATCTCTGGGTCTGAGCAAGCAGGGCCATCTGTACAGCTACAGTGTACTCATATACATAAAATAAATAAATATTTTTTTAAAAGGGGGGGCTGGAGAGATGGCTCAGCAGTTAAGAGCACTGACTACTCTTCCAGAGGTCCTGAGTTCAAATCCCAGCAACCACATGGTGGCTCACAACCATCTGAAATGAGATCTGACACCCTCTTCTGGTGTGTCTGAAGACAGCTACACTGTACTTACATAAAATAATAAATAAATCTTTTTTTAATTACATATAATTAATAAATAAATTATTTTATTTTATTTTATTAGTATAGAATAGAGTTTATTTAGGACATGGGGAGTTAAGAACGTAGTAGAGGCAGAGAAAGGCAGAAAGAAGGAAAGAGTAGAGAAGTAGAGGCCGACCATGACCACGTGGAGAGGGGGGGAAGGGAATGGAGAACAACAGGGCAAGAGGCAAGAGAAAGGCAGGAGCAAGAGGGTAAGAGCAAAATTTTATTTTTAAACTTGGGCATTGATGGTACATGTCTTTAACCTCAGCACTTGGGAGGCAGAGGCAGGCAGAGCTCTGTGAGGGTGAGGCCAGCCTGGTCTACAGAGTGAGTTCCAGGTCAGCCAGGGCTGTTACACAGAGAAACCTTGTCTGGAAAAATGAAACCAAATCAAACCAAATCAACCAACCAAGCAAAACCAACAGCAGCAACCTCAGCAAACCCCAACAGGATGGATAAAAGGAAATAAAACAAAATGAAGGGGCTGGAGAGATGGCTCAGGGGTTAGGAACACTGACTGTTCTTCCAGAGATTCTGAGTTCAATTCCCAGCAGCCACATGGTGGCTTACAACCATCTGTAAAGCGATCGGATGATCAGATGACCTCTTCCGGTGTGACTCAGTACAGCTACAATGTACTTATATACAAAAATAAATAATTCTTTAAAAAATGAACTCAGGAGTGAAATATGAGGCAAGGCCCACATTCTATCCTAGGGCTCCAATGCTCTAGGCCAGAGCAATAAATGAAAAGTCCACCTCCTGAAATCTAGGGGCTCTTCCCTGGAATGTTGTTTGCTATTTGGGGACTGGCTCAACAACCCTGGTGTGATAAGGGGCGGATAGGACCTTTCAAGGGACAATCAGGCTGGTGCTTTGACCTGGCAAGGTGACAATGAGTCCCAAAGGATCCCTTAGTCAAGGTAGTTTGGCAGCAGAGCCTGCAGAGGACAGCCAGAGAGAGCAGGTGCCTTTGAGACGCTGCAGCCTCTGCCAAGCAAGCTGTATCATTTCTGCCGCTGTCCCTGGGGAGGGAAGCCAGTGGTTAGCAGACAGGACTTCTGTCTATCCCTTTATATGGGCACACAGTAACCAAGCAATTACAAAGGACTGTTAAGCTGCGCAGCAGATAGAAGAAAAGGAAGCCGAGGCAGCTTCTCTCCTTACTGGGCACCCTCGAAGAATGAAATTGGAAGCGTGAGAGAGGCTCAGCTAGCCAAGCTTCTGCAAGAGGAGGAGGTTAGGGCCCAAGCAGGTCGGCAAGTGGTCCAGGCTGGTGCTCCTGTAAGGAGAAAGCCGGGATGAGTGACGCCAGCGCCTGCAGGGGAGCCTGTCTGGCCAAGTAGCACTAGGGGGTACTCGGGCAGCGGTTTGGAGGCAGGCATCTTGCAAGCCTGTGATGCAAGACCAGGAAACAAAGGGACTGGGACACCAGTGGCCTCCGTGCTCACTAAAGCTACTTGGTAAGAGCTAAGAGCAGAAGGCAAGGGGCAGAGTGCCCGCCGAGAGTGCAAACTAAAATAAACACCACGTGCTCGTGTGGTGTGCGAGTTGTACGCACTCCTTGTGCGTATTCGCTTGTGTGGTCTCACAGAGGGTGTGCAGACGCTGCATGTTTGCTGTGAGGCCCTCTTCGTGCTCACAGTGGGACAGTAGAGGCGGAGGAAGAGGCAGGGGGTTCTCAACGCTCCCGGAGTAAACAGGGTAGTACAAAGCCACACCGGCACGGCACGTTCTGCGCAGTAAGCCTGGGACCCAACAACTCCGCCAGTAAGCAGACAAAGACGTTTGCGCCTGCGCTCTGCCCTCCCAGACCCGCCCCAGCCCAGCACCCCGCCTCTCCTCCATAACCATTTGTTACCCACTTCCCTTTTCTTGCTCTTGCCCCTACCTCTAGGAATTTGCCTAGTGTACAAAGTGTGTATAAACCAGACCTTGGATACTCGCCCTTGCTCTGGCTTGTCTTGCTTAGTCCCATGCTTTATCTCTGTTGTAACATTTCATAAGAGCATCCCTTAAAATAAATATAGTGGCAAACCTGATGTGGGCACAGGCCAGAAATCCTAGCACTTGGGAGGTGGAGACAGGCAGATCTAGAGTTCAAATTCCTGCTCTGGAAGTTGAGGGGGGCAGCCCTGGCTACCCTGAGACATTATCTCAAAAGGCAAACAAAAAAGTAAAAGGAAGGCTGAGGGATAAGAGAAGAGCCCTAAGTTTAATTCCCGGTATGGAAAAGAAATAAGTGAATAAATACGTAATGTAAAAACAAAAGATGAAGGTAAAATCCTTCCCTTAGGGCTACCCAGGTGGCTCCATAGGTACTTGCAGAACTACAAGATAGAGAACCTGAGTTCGATCCCAGGAGCTCATGTAAAGGGAAAAGGCGAGTTGTCCTCTTTCACATTCCTGCGGTGGTGCACGCGCTCCCCCATCCACATGCAATAATAACAGTAAAAATAAAATTATTTTTAAAATATTTTACTTGATGCCCCAAAACGTATTTTAACATGTAATTACTTTAAATGCAAAAAAAAAATCCAGCATGTATTCTTTATTTTTTCTACTTGTATCAGTAAAATCAGGCTGGCCACGTTTCAAGTGCTTAGTGGCCACATGTGGGAACTGGACTGAACGGGGCTGGGGCCTAAAATGTGGACGCTGGACAGATCTGGAATCCTAACTCACATATATCCCTCAGTCCCTTACTAGGTTGTGTGACCCTGCAAGGGACACCCTCTTCTTCTGTTCTTTCTCTCTTTACTTACTTTTTTATGTCTAAAGACTAGATGGTCTCAATTCACTGGGTGGATGGTCTCAAAGAATCCAATCAAGATAGGTGGCTTAATCAAGCTTAATGAAGCCTCTGTCCTTCCAGGACTGATGGAACCCTCCTAGTACATGCTCAGCCTGAGGGTTTGAGCAGCTGTGGCAGGAGCTAGAACCCTGATGGAGGATGGATGGAGACTCCAGTAGAGGCCACAGTAACCCATCCTGCCTTTTTTTTTTTTTTCTTTTCCAGACAGGGTTTCTCTGTGTAGCCCTGGCTGTCCTGGAACTCACTCTGTAGACCAGATTGGCTTCAAACTCAGAAATCCACCTGCCTCTGCCTCCCAAGTGCTGGGCTTAAAGGTGAGCACCACCACTGCCAGGCCTCATCCTGCCTTCTTAAGTCCAAGGATCGAAAAGGCCCCACCCCTGATTCTTTGCCTCTCTCTTTTTGTATGGTACTGGGAACTGAAGCCAGGGCTTTGACATATGCTAGGCAAGCACTCTACAGTCTCCTAGCTGCCCACCTATTTCTTGTTACTTTGTTGTTTGTTTGTTTTTGAGACAAGGTCTCCAAGTATTCCAGGCTAGTTTCGAACCTGCGTAGCTGAGGATGACTGTAGGCTAGTTTCGAACCTGTGTAGCTGAGGATGACTGTGAACTCTTGGTCCTCCTGCCTCCACTTCCAAAATACTGGGACTACAAGTGTGTATGTACCACTACGCCAGGCTTATGTGATGAACTCTCCCAATGTTCTGCCAATGATTTTGTATCCCCAGGTGTTACTATGTTTTGCTCAACAAAATGGAAAAAAATAGTACTCACTTTATAGGGTAATTCTGAGGGTAACACCTGAAGCTCTTAGTACATGCCAAGTGAATCTTCATGATTGTTAGCAGTAAATTGTTACTAAGGTGGATTAATAAGATTTTGCTATTAGGTTAAGCTATCTCAATTTACTTCCATCACATGAGGCAGCTTGGAAACATCCTAGACAAGTTAGCAGTGTACAAACCAAGGAGATTGCTTGCCACAGAGCCAAGGAACAAAATGCTACCATTCTTTCTTGTAGATAGGGAACAGATAAATAATATAGTATGAGTACGAATTCAAAACAAGTGACCTGCCGGGCAGTGGTGGCGCACGCCTTTGATCACAGCACTTGGGAGGCAGAGGCAGGTGGATTTCTGAGTTCAAGGCCAGCCTGGTCTACAGAGTGAGTTCCAGGACAGCCAGTGCTATACAGAGAAACCCAGTCTCAAAGAAAAAGAAAAAAGACCCTGTTCAAAAAAAAAAAAGAGCAAGAAGGTAAAAGGCTGAAAATGCCTATTCTGTGAGAAGCTGGGGCAATGGAATCAACAGTTCAAAGCCAGCTGGGAGGTGGCACACACGTTTAACCTTAGCACTCAGGAAGCAGAGGCAGGTGGATCTCTGAGTTTGAGGCCAGCCTGCTATACACAGTTAGTTCCAGAACAGCCAGGGGGCTACACAGAGAAACCCTATCTTGAAAAAGAAAAACCCAACCCCTTCCCACAAGGAAAAAGTTCAAAGCCAGCCTGGGCTACATAGTAATGTTAAAGGCAGCCTTGGTAACAGGATTAATATTAAAGAAGTAACTAGATAAATGAAGTAAATAAAATGAATGCAACTTAGTCATAAAATACCTTTTATTTTTAATGATTTATTTAATTTTATGTGGATTGGTATTTTGCTTGCATGTATATCTGTGTGAGGGTTTCTGGAGCCCATGGAACTGGAGTTACAGACAGTTGTGAGCTTCCATATGGATGCTAGGAATTGAACCTGGGTTTTCTGGATGAACATTCAGTTGGTAGGGTGCTTGTCTGGCATATTCAAGCCCAAGATTCAGTCCCCAGCCCTGAAAAACTCAA
>JADRCD010237433.1:0-14612 GCA_019843815.1 Montemys delectorum | reverse complement strand
CCATGCAGGCTTGGAACTTCTAACTCTCCTGCCTCAGCCCCTAGGCAGCTCAAATTACTAATCTGTGACATTCCAGGTCTGGTGAGACAAAGACATACAAGTCTTTCTTTTAGTCTTTATTTAGTTACATGTGGGTGTGCATGTCTATGTAGTCTGTATAAGTGCAGGCATTGTTCACAGGCACTGGCTCCCTGGTGCCAAAGTTATAGGCAGGTGTGAGTTACTGACATGAGAGTTGGTAACTTAACGTGGCAAGGGTTCTTCATCATGGAGTCATTAAGTCATCAAGTCTGCCCCCTCTTTTGTTTTTTTGTGAGATAGTTCCAGGGAGCCTAAGCTGTCTTCAAACAAGCTGAGGATATCCTTGAACTTCTGATCTTTCCTGCATTCATGTGTCTGATTAGAAATCCAACTATGCTACAGATGTAAATATGCCTCCCTTGCTAGGCCAAAAATGGCTTCCAAACAGATCCATGCTCTATTTCCTAGAACCTGAGTCAGCTCACAGAGACAAGTAGCCATTTCACCACAGACCCGTCACAGATTGGTGCTGGCACACTGGTGAGGTATGTAATCTGGAGACAATGCCATGACAGGTCCTGCACCAGGAGCTGCTGCAGAGTGGACAGTCGGCTTGCTGTCACAACTTGACTAGAGCTAGTGACACTGGCCTCAGGCTTTGCGCCTCTAGAACAGGACAGATAACTGTTATCTAAGTTGTGGTCCATGAAAATGAATTAAACACAATTCAGTTTTCCACCTTAATTCAAGTTCTCTGGAACTTGATAGAACCAATAGTGGTTTGGAGGGTTATGCCTATGATCCCACCAGCCCTTGGGAGTCAGGGTCAGGGCTGCTATGACCCTGTCCAGTGAGATGGCTCCGCAGGTAAGAGTAGCTGAGGACTGGAGTTTGATCTGCAGATCCCACAACGAAAGGAGAGCCAATTCAAAATTGTCCTCTGACTCCACCTATGTAACTGCCATACAGGGACAAGACATCCACGGATCATAAAAAAAAACCTAAAAGGAAATCTATCCACATTAAGAGAAAGACTATAATGAAGATGGCATGTCAAGTTGACAGGGTGGGGTTTTCGTTTTGAGACAAGAATTTCTCTTCATAGCCCTGGTTGTCCTGGGCTTCCCTGTGTTACCAGGCTGGCTTTGAACTCACAGAGATCCACCTCCCTCTACCTTCCAAGTGCTGGGACTGAAGGCATGTACCACCATTGAAGGCTTGCAGGGTCAATAAAGAACTTACAAGGGACATTAGACAGGCTACTCATGACATTTATGAAAAAAATATCATCTACCCCAAATCATGCAATGGGCATCAAAATTAACAATGTATTTGTTGTTGTTGTTTGTGATTTTTGAAACATAGCTAACAATGTTCTGGAACTTGTCATGTAGACCAGATTGAACTCAAAGGCATTGAGATCCTTCTAACTCTGCCTCCCTCTGCTGGGATTAAAGGTGTGGGCCACCACTGCCTTATTATTACTTTTTGTTTTTATTAAAGATTTATTTATTTATTTTATGTATATGAGTACACTGTAGTTGTACAGATAGTTGTGAGCCTTCATGTGGTTGTTGGGAATTGAATTTAGGACTTTTGCTCACTCTGGTCTGGCCCACTTGCTGTGGCCCAAAGCTTTATTTATTATTATAAATAAGTACACTGTCGCTGTCTTCAGACACACCAGAAGAGGGCGTCAGATCTCATTATGGGTGGTTGTGAGCCACCATGTGGTTGCTGGGATTTGCACTCAGGACCTTCTGAAGAGCAGTCAGTGCTTTTACCTGCTGAGCCATCTCGCAGCCCCCTGACTATTACTTTTAATTGAGACATAAAAGTTATACATATTGCGGCCAGTGAGATGCTCAGTAGATAGCAGTGCTTGCCAGGTAAGCCCGACAACTTGAGTCTGATCTGGGAGACCCCACCGTAGGAGAGAGCCACCTCCTGAGAGCTGTCCTTTGATATTGGCACACGTGCCACAGCAGGAGCATATCTGTTCACATACACTATCCCACCTCCAAACTCACAAAGTGATAAATAAAATAAAAAATTTTAAGTTGTACATATTAACTAGGCATTATGGCTCAAGAATATTACCCTAGCACTTAGGAGTCTGCCTGCTTCTACCTCCCAAGTACTGGGATTAAAAGCGTGCACCACACTGCCTGGTAAAAGATTCTTAAAACAAACAGACAACAAAACCCCTGGGCCTGCATGATCTCCAACAGCTTCCTTTCATGCCAGCACTAGGGAGGCAGAGGAAAGGCAGGCAGAGCTCTGTGAGTTCCAGGCTAGCCTGTTCTACACAGCCAGAGTTACATAATGAGACCCTGTCTCAAAAACCACCACCACCACCACTGTGCTGGGCACAATGGTTTTAATCATAACATTCAGAAGCAGGCAGATCTGTGTGAGCTCCAGGCCAGCTAGCCATACCTGGCGAGACCCTGACTCAAAACAAACAACAACAACAAAACAAAAAATCTTTCTCAGAAGCTGGGCAGTGGTGGTGCATGCCTTTAATCCCAGCACTTGGGAGGCAGAGGCAGGTGAATCTCTGAGTTCGAGGACAGCCTGGTCTACAGAGTGAGTTCCAGGACAGCCGGGGCTACACAGAGAAACCCTGTCTCGAAAAAAAAAAAAAAATCTTTCTTTCTCAGAGCTATTTTGGAAACACACAGTACATTTGTTACCTGTAGTTGCATAACATGCAGCAGCACACAGAGCTCTCCCCTGTATAGCCATTCCCAGATACGGGATGGGCAATGGATGGGATATCCTAATTTGTTTGTCGTTGTTTTTAAGTGGTGAGTCCTGTTTAAAAATTACCAATTCAAAGATGGAAATCTATACAAATATTTAAAAGCAAAAGTAGTGCAAGTTCTTGTTTTGTTTAGACACACATCTTTGAGGGTCTCCATGGCCCCTTCTCTGCAGCCAGTGGTGGCTTCTAAACTCTTGCTGCTCTTAGTATGGCCATTTCAGGCCAGCCCATAGTTGAAGGGCCGAGAGCAGCTGCTTTCTTCCCTGACTTGGGAAACTCCAGAAGCAGAGGCGCTAGGCCGCCTTTCTGAGGTCGACAGTCTACCAGCCTGCTGCTTGTCCTTGACTCTCCTTTCTGTCCCTTCTCCAAAAACCCTGGAAAGCTCTCCACAGTTTTGCTGAGTGTGTTTTCCTCTCTTCTCTGCTGGTGTCCTCCTCCCACAAGGCAGCGTCCAGCCCCTCTGCCAGCTGGTCATCCATCTCTAAAGAAAACAAAGCTACACAAAAGCCTCCAATATTTTCATCGACTCTACAAACCTCAGATTTGCCTGACTCCTGCTTGGTAGTAGAGTGTCCCCTGTGTACAATTAAGCAGGGTACATCGGTTTTAAGACACAGTTCCTTGGTTTCGTTTTGTTGACCCAATCAACTGGGAATGCCTGTTCTCATAAAATATCTGGCCCTCTGGAGAGTCCCATGGGGCAGGCCAGTTTGTTTGAGAGTCTGGCTGAGTTGAGAGCCCCAGTAAATTTCCATTTGGTATTTCAGAGACTGGAGCTACATGGAATATGTATCTGCAGCTGTCTGAGGCCGGGAGTTGGGGACAGAAACATGAGTCCAAATTCCTGCCTTGACATCCGTGAGGGTTGTTAGGGGGCTGTCAGTTGGCTATCATTATCTGGAATACTTTGCTTTAAAAAAAAATCCATTTTCAGTAAACCAATCACATCACCAAGTCATAGATATTTTCATGGTTAGCCATTTTATGGTCACCACACTGTATGTGTGACAACATAATTTATGACCATTGCTCTTCCCCCCATTTCTTTCTAAGACAGGGTGTCACTATGTAATTTCTCCTGGCACTCACTATGTAGACAGGACTGGCCTAGAACTCACAGAAATCTGACTCCTTCTGCCTTTCTGTATGTCTCTTTCTTAAGTGTTTTTTTGGGGAAATAGCTTTTACATTGCAAAGATCACAGATAGCTGAAGTATAAACTCTAACTCACACAAACTCAATATCTCATTAGCGTACAGCTTTTAGGTTTCTTTAGCTACAATTCCTCAGCTAATGCATGTGATCGGAGACCTCTGCCAGGTGTGTTCCATGTGGTCTGAAAGCAAGTTGCTTTCACAGATGCTAAGTGTGGCCAGACCTCAGACATTTAGAACAATCCATTCCTCTCCAGAGAGCGCACCCAGAGTTTCCTTCCCTTGAGTGCCTTTAGACTGCTGAGGACAAAGAGCAGAAGACCCTGGAGGCTGGTCACTCCCCAGTGCACTTGCAGGGCCTAGCAAAGCCTGTCAGAAGCAGCAAGAAGCTTCCACGGAAGTGACTCACACTCACCCACACAAAACTCACTCACAGAAAGAAAGAGCCTGGTGTTACTCAGGTTTCCTGTCAGGACATCCTGGCTTGAGACACTGAAAGATTGGAAGATTCAGAAGATGGCTTTGAGACACAGAGACTGTCAAGTTTGCAAAATACAGTTCAACAGCAGGTATTAACCCTCAGTTCCATCCTTAACCCCTTCTAGCTTTTTTGTATGGTGCCCAATGCCAGTAATCCCAGCACTGGGGAGGATGAGGCAGGAGGACTGAGTTCTAGGACAGCCTGGGCTACACAATGAGACCCTGTCTACAAACCAGCCAACCAACCAACCAACCAACCAACCAAAAATCCAATACACAAAAACTAAACCAACCAACCAACCAAAACAAAAAACCCAAAACCAACAAAACGCAAACAAACAAACAAAAAAAACCAAACCCAAACCAAACTACCTCCATAGTGACTCTTATTAGGGCATGATCTATATACAGGAGCATTGCTGAAGGAT
This sequence comes from Montemys delectorum, assembly GCA_019843815.1. Taxonomy (NCBI): domain Eukaryota; kingdom Metazoa; phylum Chordata; class Mammalia; order Rodentia; family Muridae; genus Montemys; species Montemys delectorum. The sequence continues at coordinate 9,762 of JADRCD010237433.1, read as the reverse complement.
TTGTGTGAGGATTAAGAGTAGATCTGACCCTGGGTTAAACATTCATAGACCACATTTGACTTGAGGTTGTGGAAAACCTGGGTCCAAACCTCCCTGTACAAGTGGTGACTTCCTATCACCATGGGGCCTGCATGTCTCCCACCTGGCAAAAAGTAGTGCTGGGTTATTCACTACGCAGGATAAGCAGTGAGCCTGGGGGTGGATGTTGGGACCAAGCCTGTTCTACTTTGGGCTTATCAGTCGAGTGCAGGAGCAGACAGGGCTCACCTACTCCTTTACCCAGAGTCACAAATCACAACCTCAGCAAATATACCTAGACTTGGAGCACTGTAGGGAGTGCAAAGGTGACTGAGCCTCACCGCTCTCTCCTGCTCTCTCTCCCTCTCTCTCTCTCCCCTCCCCCTCCCTGTGTGTGTGTGTGTGTGTGTGTGTGTTAGTGTGCGTGTGTGTGTCTCGTGTGTGGATAGGGTCTCTGTGTGTAGCTCTGGCTGTTCTAGAACTCAACATATAAACCAGACTGGCCTCAGACTCCCAGAGGTCTGCCTGCCTCCACCTCCTGACTGAGTGCTGAGAGTAAGGAAGCACGGTGTGAACAGGGAGGATGGCTGGAGAATGAGCAGAGTAAAGCCTGCTCAGGGGCTGTTTTGCTCTCTTGTGGTGCTGGAGTTCAAATCTTGACTCTTGAGTACATACTGCAAGCACCCTACCTGTGAGCTGCATCCCATAGGAGCTGGGATCTTATGTGTATCAATAATAAGTTTAAAGTAAAAGTAACAGGTACAGTTATCAGTAAAACCTGGAGGAGCCTTTGAAAGATTCATTTTTGTTTCTGAGAGTCTCCTGTCACTCAGACCAGCCTCAAACTTACTATGTAGCATAGGATGACCTCAAACTTCTGATCCTTCTGCATCCTGCTCCTGGGTGCTGGGAATGAAATCTGGGGCTTCATGCAGGCTAGGAAAACTCTCTGTGCCCGGGCTCTACCCCAGAAGGGGTTTAAGCAAGGGAGCATCGTGAACTTGAAATGAGCATCTTGTTACAGAATAGTTCAAAGTCCAACATCCCAAATCTATGGGGTAGACAGTTATGGTAAGGGGAGAGTGGGTGGATACAGGAAGACCAGCTATCAGCTACGCAAGAGTCCAGAAAAAGAATGGAGCTGCTGAGGGCTGCAGAGATGGCTCAGTGGTTAAGAGCACTGACTACTCTTTCAAAAGTCCTGAGTTCAAATCCCAGCAACCACATGGTGGCTCACAACCATCCATAATGAGATCTGACTCCCTCTTCTGGAGTGTCTAAAGACAGCTACAGTGTATTTACATCTAATAAATGAATCTTTTGGGCTGGAGAGATGGCTCACTGGTTAAGAGCACCGACTGCTCTTCCAGAGGTCCTGAGTTCAAATCCCAGCAACCACATGGTGGCTCACAACCATCTGTAATGAGAATCCGATGCCCTCTTCTGGTGTGTCTGCAGACAACAACAGTGTACTCACATACATGAAATAAATAAATCTTTTAAAAAAAAATAAATGAATCTTTTTCTTCCCCTCTCCCAGGTCCCCAGCAGTAAATAAATCTTTGAAAAAAAGTGGAGCTGTTGAACTAAAGCAGTCTCAGTGGGAAGTAGGAAGACATGGACCATGGCTGTTGTCACTCCAGCAGTGTATCACAGAGATGCAGCTGCCAGTTTAGGCAAGTATAGGTGTGATGGTGGTTTCTCATGAGTGCTGCCCAGACCTTAGTTTAAGGCACTAGTTACCCTGCAGATGTGCTCTGGTCCTCAGACTACATGTTACTGTGGTAGGGGGCAGGTACCACACTTCCCAGTTTCCTACACATCACGTGTAATTCCCAGGAAGTCCTCTGTGCAATGGAGGCGAGCAGGAGAATCCTGTTTACATAAGGATATCATCAACTAACTTAAAGTGGCCAGCAAGACAGTTAGGGGAAGGGCCCAGCATCCTCTCTTTACACAATGTCTGAGCCTGCAGAACTAGAACTTCACAGGCGGAGGACTTAGAGAAAGGCAGAGCAGCAATCCAGCAGTCAGCTAGGATGCTATCTTCCAGTTCCCCTTCTGTGTATTTCCTCCAATCTTAGGGTGGTAGGTGGTGTCAGGAATGTAAGTTACTAGGCAGAGTTCAGCAGACAGACCTCCTATTGTATTGTACAATCTCATGTTCGTTCCCTCTCTCCTCAGCTTTGAGGAGAGCATCCACTCAGAAGTCTTACAGGTTAGTGTAGTCACCCAATGCTGGTGTGGGTACCTCTTGGCTTCATCACAGGATCTGTTGACACTAGGATTCACAGCATCTCCTATTGGTTTTCCTGCTTTGACCACAAACTACTTCCTTGACTATATAGGTGACAATGTCTGTGGAATGCCTCCGGTGTTGATCTCTGGAATGACGGACATTGCTGTTTTAGAGGTAGCATCAGAAGAGGTAGGCAAAGGGAGATGGGCTCCAAGCTGTTGAGGACATACATGGGTTCCCTGGACCCCACAGCAATCCTCTCAGTGCTGATTCCTCTCTCTACACTCCTATCGCCATGCTCTAAGCAGGAACAGTAGATGAGAACGTATGTCTAGCTCTTCTGCTCACCTCTGTCACAGCCCACAGGTAACACTTTCATGGAACTTGTGTTTATACTCAGGGTGAAATTCCATTTCCTGTCACCACACCTAGCTTTCAGAGAGTTGAGCTCAAGCTGGAGATCATGGCTTATTTTTTCCTCAGTGAGTCATTCTTATAAATTTATCTCTAGAGAAAACATGGTCAGCTCCTCAGCTCTCGAAGGCCATGGGACTTTTTTTTTTTTTAATCTTTTTTGGTTTTTCGAGACAGGGTTTCTCTGTGTAGCCCTGGCTGTCCTGGAACTCACTCTGTAGACCAGGCTGGCCTCCAACTCAGAAATCCGCCTGCCTCTGCCTCCCAAGTGCTGGGATTAAAGGCATGTGCCACCACTGCCCAGTGCCATTGGACTTCTTTACTTCTATATTTTCTCAAAGTTCATTTAAAGTTTGAAATAAGCTAAGTGGTGGTGGCATACACCTCTAATGCCAACATTCCAGAGGTGGGTGGATCTTTGTTAGAGGCCAGCTAGGTCTACAGTGTGAGTTCCAAGACCACTGCGCCCCCTTACTCCCCTCCCCCCCCAAAAAATTAAAAATTGAAATAAAGTCACAGGAGTTGAGTGTGTGTCCTGCACACAGCCTGCTGCTTATAGGAGCTGCCTTAAGGCCTATGGGAGCTGGCCCTCTCCAGTGGACACCCATGTCTGCCTCTGACTTCTGAGGGTGCAGTCAGGGTAACTTTGAGAAACTGGAAGATATTGTGGCCATGTCACCATGCCTACCCGTATTGAATTGGGAACCAGGAGCTTGGGGCTATGGTTGTGTAGCATATATTTAAGCTCCCTATCCTGGGCTGGGAGGTAGCTGAATCGCAGACCATATACAGAGCACACACAAGGCCCTGGATTCATTCTCTAGCATTGCAAAGAAAGGCAGAGTTTTCCTGCTGGCTAGAAGATCCTTATTTCAAAGCAACAGGGTTATAAATGTTGATGAATTTGCTTTAAGCTAGCTTGAGCTAATTATGAAGTTAAAGATGACCTTGAACTTCTGATCCCTTTCAGTGTGGGGATTAAAGGTGTATGCTCCTATGTACAGTTTATGGAGTACTAGGGATCTAACCTAGGGCTTTGTGTGTACAAAGCAAGCACCACTGCCAACTGAGTTACATCCCTATCCCCTACTCTGTTGCCTAGGCTGACCTCAAACTCTGGTTCTCCTGCCCCAGCCTCCAGAGCACTGAGATCAGTTATAAGCTGTCATACCCAGCTTAATTTGAAACCATGGTGGCTGAGAAGTTGGTAGGATTAAACAAATCTCCAATCAGAGCTACCTGGACAAGAGGCTGAGGGCTTGTGGTGTGCTGCCCTTTGGTGTAGTCTGGCCCACTAAGAAGGCCCACATCCCGCTTTACAAACAATAAAGAGGGAACCAGCTCTACACTTCCTCCTGCTCCATTGTTTGACTTTCTCAACAGCACTTGTCACTGTCTGACACACTGCAGCTCATTCTCATATTCTGTCCCCCTTTTCTCCTCACAAGGATAGAAACATTTTGGGAACAAAGCTTTCATTGCTGTAGCCAGTGTCCAGCCCATTGCCTGATAGTTAGTGAAGGCTGCACAAGTGTTCAATGAGGGCCATGTTCCCTCTCCCACTACAGCCATGTCTTTCCATGGACTTAGTAGCTAAGAGCTCAAATGACCACAGGTCTGGATCAGTTCCAGTGGCAACTTTCCCTGTGTGGTGGCTAAGGTTCCTCTCTACCTCAAGGTACTGCTGTGTTCATCTGCAATCCCTCCCCATCCCCCAGCCAGCTTTCCCTTCCTGACCCAGAGAAGTCAGCCTGTTCCTTCATCTAGAATTTCCTATTCTCTGCCTTGTGCCGATATCATGTTCCTGAAAAATCTACAAGAGGCTGACAGTAGACCCTGGTTGGCTTGCCCTGGAAGGCTTCCTGCTTTCCCTCTCTGTCCTTTCCTACAGCTGCCCAGCCAAGGCTGATTTGATTTTATTTTTGTTTTTTCAAGACAGGGTTTCTCTGTGTAGACCAGGCTGGCCTGGAACTCAGAAATCCACCTGCTTTGCTTCTCAAGTGCTGGAATTAAAGGCATGCACCACCACTGCCCGGCCCAAGGCTGATTTGAAGAACCCAAATATGGCCAAAATACTTTCATGCTGGTCCAAGGTGAGCAGGTATCTATTTAGCCAGTTCACAGAGCTGAGAGTCTGTAAACTAAACACCGGCTGTTGCTGACATACGGAGGACAGTGGACTGGAGCTCCTCTTTCCTGACATGGGAGCCACCAAGCCAAGGAAACTATCAAATTCAGGTCCCTGAGAGAGAGCTGGTTTGGCCCGGGCAGCACTTGCTTCGATTCTTAGGATGACCAAAATCTCTTTAGTTCTTCATGGCTCCTTTTTCATATTTGAAAAGTACTGTATGAAGTTTTGCTTGCATTTGTATTTGTGTAGCATGTGTGTTCCTAGTGCCTATGATGCCAGAGAGGAACAGATAATTCTGAGTCACCATATGGGTGCTGGGAATTTTGTAATATCATACATATTAGCTGCTGCTATTACTAATTGCTAAGTCAGCTCTCCAGCCTTTTTTTTTTTAAAAAACAAAAACAAAAAACAAAACAAAACAAAACAACAACAAAACCAGAGTTACCTGCAGCCCAGGCTGGTTCTGAAATGCCCAAGTAGCTGGGACAGATCTCTGTGGAGAGCTCTTGATGCCACTTATACAAATTTGGCAAGTACTTGTCATTGGGCTCGAGGAAGTAGGCTCAGATAAGAATATTCACGTTTGGGCTAATACAAAGCTCAAGGTAAACTCAGCCTAGGAATGTGTGGCATTCCTTTTATCTCAGTCATCCCCATAAGCCCCTAGAAACAGTGACCAGTGGGCTTTATTACCTTGCTTGATTACATTGTCTTTGATCTAAGAACTAACCCTATCTTCTGCCTTTTATACCCCTATCCTAGAGTGGTATAAAAGCTGATTGGGAAAAAAATAAAAACTAAACCCATTTCAGCCTCAGCCCTGGCTGGAGTCATGTTATAATGTTGTCTGTCTTTGTCTTTTCAGTCCTCACTCCCTCCTTTGAGACCCTGTTGACCGGCTTGCTCAGAGCTTGAAGAGTTTGATGTTCTTATCTCTACCTCCTGAATGCTGGGATTACATGCAGGAGGCATCACTCAGTTTATATGGTGTTGGGGATGGAACCCAAGGCTTTGAGCATGTTGGGCAAGCTTTCCCCGAGCTGAGCTGCATCCCCAGCTCTCCGAGGCAGTTCCTGACACACATTAGACTCAGGTCCTGCTCAAATCGAGGCTGTTCCTGAGGGCCTGTACCTATGGGTCTCAACGGCATGACGGCTGAGTCAAGATAGGAACCATTGCTTTTCCACTCAGCAGGAGGGAAAGGTCTTGTTCTATCTACACAAGTTCTATCAACCTGGCTCAGAAAGTCTCTGGACATGAAACAGAAGCTGCCTGTCAAGAAGCATCTATTTAAAACATCCACACATTCAACCGTCTGCCTTACCCTGGGACTTTCCCTGTCCCACACTTCTGCCACGTTCTTGATCAGGGAGGAATCAGGACAGTGCATACCTGTAATTCCAGTACTAGAAGGCTCAGGCATCCTGAGTTTGTGGCTAGCTTGGGTTAGATAGTGAGACCCTGTCTTTTTTTTGTTGTTTTTGTTTTTTTTAGACAGGGTTTCTCTGTGTAGCCTTGGCTGTCCTGGAACTCACTCTGTAGACCAGGCTGGCCTGGAACTCAGAAATCTGCCTGCCTCTGCCTCCCAAGTGCTGGGATTAAAGGTGTGTGCCACCACTGCCCGGCTCGAGACTCTGTCTTAAAAACCTGAAAATTAGGAGTAAAAAGCTGTGTGCCAACTCAACTTCCAGCCTGTAGCCTTCTCTTGTCTCTAGTAAGACCTATGTACAGGCTGCTGTTTTCAGAGCACAGAGAACAGGCATTGTAGGTTTGCAGAAATAGCAGGTACAGAAGGAGTGACTAATTAGACACTGATAAATAAGGACTCTAATACAGAGCCCTTCCATTAGCACACCTCTGCTGAAGGCCATGAAAGGATTGGCTCCCCTCTAGGTTCTTTCTTATTAAATCTCAAATGCTGTCTTTTATTTGAAATCCAGAGTAGTCTTGTCCTAAAAGACATGACAGGAGTGGCCAAAGGAGAACATAGAAGGAAGGCCCCAGCACCCCTTATACCCTCCAGGAGGTGCTAGGTACTCATGCTATAGAAGACCCAAACCCTAATAACAGAGCTGGAGAAGTAGCCATAGCTCAACTATGTCCCCACTAAGAGGAGAGGGAGTCTACTTTTCTTAGCTCAAAGGATGGTTCCTAGACCTCAGCTTCTTACTCCTGTCTTTTCGGAAGTCAGGGGCCATGGGACAGAAGGGTGCCTCAAGGTCCTCCAGTGACAAAGCATTAGGCCGGTGTTCAGGTAAGCCGTGGTACCCACCCATCTCCAGTTCTGAACCCTTTGCCGCCCAGAGGGCTCGGGCCTTCCTGGGGGGGTGGTGACGAGAAGCTTCTATTAACAGCCAGGAAACAGTACACAAAGCCTTCTTGGGTTTGGTTAAGATTAGGGAACGACTGCCCTTAGAAACAGAAAGAATCTAAACAAAACAAACCCACTTTACTACCAAGTCTTTGAGGTACCACCATTCCTTTTGTTCCTGAGGTGATGGTGGTTAAAAGAGGTCGCACGTGGCTGCTCTGGTGAAAGTCCACTGCGGGAAGGAGCCACAGACACCTTGAAGGCCCCAGGGCTGAGCCTGCAGTAAGGTGTGTTGGAGGGGAGCGGAGGGCGGGCCTTGGAGGGGAGCGGAGGGCGGGCCTTCTAAGTCCCTCCTTCTATCTCCTTTCTCTCCCATCCCTCTTTCTATCCTCTCCCCTTAAGCAATCCCCTCCCCCAACTCTTCCGGCCTCCCCCTCGCCTCCACAATTCCCCCCTCCCCGGCTCTCCCTTACCTCCACTTTCTACCCCCTTCCCATCGCCTGCCACTTTCCTCCCCCTCCCCCCCTCCTCTTTTACACCTTCCACACCTTCCTACTCCCTTCGGCCCATCACCTCTACCCATCCCCCTCCTCTCCCTTGTCTCCTCCCCTCCAGCTCCACGCTCGGCGGACGCCACGTCCCCAGCTCCGCCCACGCGAGCTCGCGGGGGAACCCCGGTGACGTCACCGCCCGCAGCACCCTCCTTCCCGCGCTCTCCAGAAAGGACGCGAAGGTGGTGACGTGTCCGGAGCGCCAGCGCGGCTGCGCATAAGGCGCGTGACCAAGCTGCGGCGCCGCCTGGCGGAAGAATAGCGGCAGTGTGGCTGGAAGCGACGTGCGGCGGTGGCGAGGTGACGTCACCCCGTCGGGCCACGTGACTGCGTCCTGCTCCGTCCTTCCTCCCCACCCCCCGCCAGTGTGGGCGGAAACGTGGCTTCAATCCTTGCTTTACTTGGTCTCCTGTTACAGCTTGGCAACGTCGCGCTGCGGGTCATGGGAAGTTTGAAGACCAGGAAACATAAAGACAGAGACTGCATACTCGTCCTCTGCCTTTGTCATCAACAGAAATTATCTCTCAGGACAGGACAGAAAGCACCATCTTCAGCAACAGGAGCAGATCGCACGTGATGCTCTGTGTCATTACGCAGACAAGGACTTTCTGAACTAGTCCATTTGTAGAGTCATTCAGGAGCGCAGTCCAGGCCGCAGCCATAGCTGCTGTCCCCACACTAAGTCGTAGAGTGGAAGGCAGGAAGGAAGTCACGAAACAAGTTGGGAACCAGCGTTGTTATTTGGAATGCAGTTTTCCTCATAGCCTTCATAGTGTCAGGGTGCCTCTTAGAAATGCAGGTCTTGGGTCTTGCCCTGAAGCTTACAATTCAGATACACACTTTTGTTCAGACAGGGTCTCACCTTGGCTGGCCTGGTTCTTCGAGGTTACCCTCGAAGGATGTGCACCGTTGTGACCAGCTAGAATATGCATTTCAACAAGATCCCTGAGTGAGTCCTATAAATACTGGTTTGACAGATTTCTGTGCATCAAGCCTTACCGTGAAAACTGTAATGTTAGAGTCATAGGCCTGCCCCAATTTGAGACCCAACTGAATGGACAGTTGGACAGACCTAGCTCCAGGGCTTGTATGGCCTGGCCACACCCCACTTCCTCAAGGTGCTTGTCCAGCCTTCTCTGTAAATACAAGGCATTCATTCCTTTTTTTTTTTTTTTTTCCTGTCCAAGCAGGTTGGAGCTAGGTGTTTCTGTCATTTGCAATTAAAACAGAATTATCAGTTATAAGACATTCCTGTCAAGGAGCTGGAGAGATAGATGGTTCAGCAGTTAGGAGTATTGGCTGCTCTTCTAGGGGACTTGGGTTCCCACCACTTACATGATGGCTCACGATCATCCCTAACTCTAGTTGCAGGTGCTCCAACAACCTCTTCTGATTTCCCAGGGCACCAGGTACCCATGTGTTCATACATACATGTAGGCAAAGCATGAGCGAAAAAAAAACCCCTGCATATCAAACCATATATTTCAAGTTGAAAGACTATATACATAGAAGTAAACTAAACATAATTTTAGTACTGTGTAAAAATCAATCTGTAGCCCCAGTGAGACTTCAGGGAGAGCAATGCCTATAGCCCAGGGAAAAATGAAGACTCACGAGAAAAGCAATGAAGTGTAAACTGAAGTTGTGGCAGGTGTGTAGAAAAGGTTTCCTCCTCTCCTAGAAGGCAAATCTTCACTCCCTTCACCATCTCTGTTCTGTGGTGAGTGAACCCAGAACTAGGTTTTGAATTTTACCAGCTGTTTTTTAACCCCCCGCCCCCAGGTTCTCATTTTGTAGTTCTTACTGTTCTGGAACTCACTATGTAGACCAGGCTGGCCTCAAATTCAGAGATTGGCTACCTCTACCCCCCCACCCCCCTGAGTGCTCAGCTGCACTCAATTCTGAATAATGATAATGATGATGATAATAATAAATGCCTTTAATCCCAGAATTTGGGAGGCAGAGGCAGATGAATCTCTTGAGTTCAAGGCCACCCTGGTCTACTGAGTTCCAGGACAGCCAAGGCTACACAGAGAAACCTGGTTGTGTGGGGTGGGTGAGTGGGAAGTGGTGGTGAATAAGTGTTGCTGATCCC
>JADRCD010237432.1:10711-23160 GCA_019843815.1 Montemys delectorum | reverse complement strand
CAGCTGCCAGTAGGATATTTTAAAAATTGGATCGTATAACCCCATTACTTGGTATTTTACTATGGCTTTGCTTCCTTTGTACTGAGCACCAAGGTCCGTCCTTATGGTGGCCTGCAAGGCTCTGGTTTAGTTTTCAGTCACAGTTGTGTTCTCTGTCATGCTCCGTTCTTCTATGGTCACTGTCACCTCACTCTCCTGTCAGGATCTACCTACTCTCACAGCCATCCTGAGACAGTCAGTTCTGTAAGCTCTCTTTTACCCTGGTTTGCTCATTTGATTCTACTGAGTTCTCTGCCAGTGTTTTGCCTCTTGATTCTTTACAGAGAACAGAACTTTCTCTTTCACTGATCTTTCTCTTTCCTTTGCCTTTTCCTTTGCAGCACTTATCAGCACCCCAAATTTTATTGCTGAGCATCTATGATCCTAGGGAGTGTCTCCCAGAATAAACTGTGAGCTTCTTGAGGGCGTGGCCTTTATCTCCTTCACTGTTCAAATGCCAGTGGCAGAAACATGTTTGATCAATTGAACACTGTACAAAGAATATGGAGTGACACAGAGCCAAATATTAAACCGAATAATGGGAAAGAGCAGGTAAAGTGGGAAGAGAACATTTACCCCGAGAGGATTGGGGGTATCTTAGTTGACTCTTGATTTGATTCGATCTGAAATCATGTAATTGCTTTTCTGTAGACTGTTCCCACTTAAAACTCATCACCTTGCAATGAGCTTATAGCACCCCAGAATGGAAAATAACAGTCAGCATAATTTGAGTATTTGGAAAGCCACAGCAAGGATCTTATCTCAGACTTGTTCTGGAATATGTTAATAGGAATTGTTACTGTACAGCACCGAGGAATTTGCATTCAGATCTGCTCATTGGAATGACCATAAATCCAGTTATGTTCAGCATAAAATAAACCATACAAAAAAGAGAGAGGACACTTTAAGGCACACATGCTCATCTACAACAGTTTTAACTACGGAAGGATGATAAAAAAAACTTTAAAAACAAAGAACTTAACCATTTCATTATTCCTTAAAAAAGCTCCGAAACAAAACTACAAAAGGAGAAAACACCACTAGCAGCAGCAGTAACAAAGCAACAGCAGAACAACAAAGGGGGAAGAACCCAAAGGTTTGACTCACTTTTCCATTTACACATCTATTCCCATAGGCGCAGAACATTTAAGCGTAATAAAGTTCTTAAACTAGAAAAGAAGAAAAATGCTGTGGACTTCTTTACCCTTCTATTTCTGACTTTTAAAAACTTGTAGCTCATTTCTATTATTGTATGTGCTTGCATTTCTATTGTGTAATATGTGTTGCATAACACATTAAACCGAAATACGTTGGCTTAAACCAAAAAATGAACACAAACCATCTCTTATAGTTTCGTGGGGCAGGAAATCTGGCAGTTGTCTACCAAGCAGCCTCTAGTTCATGCCTCCTGTCAGGCTGCGGTCAAGATCTTAACCAGGGCTGTGATCATCAACTTGATTGTGGTAGATGACCCATTTCTAAGGTGGATCAATCAGATGTTTGGCTAACTGGTCCTGGATGTTGGTGTGAGGATCAAGAATCTTTTTTACAAGGCTAGTGTCTACCCTCAAATGAAGCTCCATCCAAGATGGGGAACAAAGAGTGACAACATCAAAACAGCAACAACAATAGCAATAACAACAACAACAACAACAACAGCAACAACAGCAGCAGCAGCAACAATAGCAACAACATCAGCAACAACAACAGCAGCATCAATAGCAACAACAATAGCAGCAACAACAACAGCAACAGTAACAGCAACAGCCGCAGCAGTAGCAGCAGCAGCAGCAGCAACAACAACAACAACAACAACAACAACAGCAGCTGCAATTTGTTCTACAAAGCCATCACTCACTCTTCCAATATAGTCTGCTGACCACTCCAACTGACTCTGAGTCCACGTGGAAGGAAACTATTGTGAAACAGGAGGAGCAGGAGGCAAGATTCAAGGAGGGTCACCATTAAGTGTGGTTCTCCGCTCATTTCTAAAACTCCCTTGCAACTCAAAAAGAATGAAGACAGGAATCAGAAAGAATGGAAGGAAGGAAAGGCAAAGGAAGAAAATAAGAGGAGAGATAGGGGAAGGAAAGAAATTGGTATAGAAATGTTGAGTTATCTGAATTTGGAGCCCAGATGGACTATTCAAATACTAAATGAATTCATCTTGTGTATATAATATAGCTCTATATTTTGCCTGTTCAGTGAAAATGACACTGTAAACTTGTGATTAATATTAAAAGAAGTTGGAAAAGTCATTTAGCATTGGTTGCTTCTCAGCAGGTAAGCGGTTGCTATATTTCTCCATGGACATGCAATGAGAGGGTTCTTAATTTCAATGGAGACTTGCAAAACTCTGCTTTTTGCCTCTTGTATTCCTATAATAAGTGCGCTCCCAATACATTTGAAAATTATTTTAAAATCCACCCTAAAATATTGGTCACATAACTAGCTGGTTCTTCTTTTTCTCTATTCTCCTGTCACTCTATGTCACTCTAAAGTCCCTCTCCATGTTATTTTGTAATTATTTGGACTATGAGGTTTTTTTTTTAAGATTGTGAATATTGTATACAATAATACATTGGAAATACCTTAAATTTTGTTGTCACTGAAAATTAGCTTTGATTAGTGGAAGCCACCACTCCATTATTTACAGACAGGCTCTGCTGAACCCCTAGCTTCCTCAAATTCACTATTAGCTAAGGAGGATCTTAAACTTCTGATTTTCTTCTTATTACCTTCTGAGTGCTGGGGTTATACAACCTTCACATCTGGATTTTGCACCTCAATATAAGTGGAAAAAGAAAAAGAAAACAACAAAGTAATAATAGAAAATAAAACATATAGATGTATATTCTAACTTATTCATGGTACAGAATCATTTAGAAGCATTTAAATGGGCTTATCTTTTTAAAAAAAGGAATAGAAATTACAACAGAAGCAAAATCATACCTACTCTCAGACCACAGAACTGAATAATAAACTCAAAATGCTGGGAGCATTTCTTTTATACACAGACACCTTGTGAACTAGAAAATATCCTCATCCTAGGGACAGGCAGTCATATTTGCTTTTTTATTAAGAAATTTATGGGTAAAAGTTAGATTGCCACAGGTGATGAAAACAGTTGTGGAACGGCAGAATCTGACATGTGTGAGTCTGACCTTGTGACCCCTGAATTTGGCAGGGAACCCAATGTTCTGCAGAGTTCTGGTTCTGGTAACACACTACCTCAATCCACCGGATGAGGATGGACTCCTTGTGTTCTGTGTACGATCCTTATGCTGTGTGTAGGGAAGTTTGGTCTCCGCCCCCCCTTCGGTTTTGTTAACATAGACTGACCTTCCCTTATCACTGATTCCAAAGAAATTCCTCATCTCCTGTCACCCCACCCACTCTTTCTCCAGCATTCTAACCACTAACATTGTAAGCAAAGACGGAGACTATTTATAAATGACCGGAGGCATGATGCAATGTTTATTTAGTCTATGTTTGCTAGCAAGTGACTACTATATCAAAGGAACATGCTACATGTGCACACTGACATTCTGGAGCCAAGTCTAAGCTGAACAGTCTTTGCCTGTTATGGGCCATGATAAGCAGCTTTTATATGTCCAGCTTGATGATAATGATGCTTGATATTTATGAAGTGATTATTAAAAAAGGAGAGGTATAAAAACCATAAAGGTCCCATGTCAAGTGGACATTTTGGGATTGAACTCAGAGCATCTAGTTCAAAGCTATTATGATCTGATGTTGTTTGTCTCACACTGTTATCCACATAGAGTAGATTTTAGTGAGTCACACATCCAATATCTAATACTTTTAATAGTTCATCCAACCTTCATATAATTTTAGATTTAACTGACACAATGATCAGGACTGACAGATGATTTAATTCTATTGAAAAAAAAAAAGATTCAGATGTGAGCAGTTTAGTATCTAGGTGGAGTGTAATCAATCATCTATCAAAGGGAATACAAGGTAAATCAGAAAATCACAATACTACTGTGGACATTAGAGAGGTAGAGAGCTCCAGCTAAGCTCTAGGTAAGACTTCAGAAGTATCTGGGTAAGGCCTTGAAGCAAGCCTAAGGGATGGATGCAGGAGGCCAGGAGAAATGAGTCTACTGTCAAACCTGGACCAGGGGGAAAGCTTCTTTTTCCAACCTCCTTCAGCTTCTCTTGAAGTTGGAAAAAAACCCTAGTGTTTGATCTCAACTTGCTAAGGCTGTAATTGTCCTAAGATTACTGTTTGTATGTATATTCTTTGTTTTAAAAGGAAAACACCCTAAATAAATTATGGTTAGTCGTGTGAAAATAATAATGCTGATAATTGTTGTGTTTAATGAGCACGATACGATCTAAGCCACGAGTCACACTTTTGAGTCACACTCTTGTATAATCAATCCCATACCCTCGAGTGGGAGAAGGCTCTTTATCTTGTTTCTGACCAACAGAATATGGCATAGGTGACATAGGTCACTCACTTGACTAGGTTACTGCTATGATTCGACTGTGAAATGTCTCCTCTAGGCCCATCTGTTTGACCATTTGGTCCACAGTAGGTGGAGCTGCTTGGGAAGGCTGTGGAACCTTTAGAAGATTGTGTCTAACTCGAGCAATTGAGTCACTGGGTGGCAGGAGGTATTCTTGAGGGTTAGAGCCTGGCTCTGTTTCGGGCTCAAACCTTTTTTGCTTCTTGGTATGCGGAGCCAAGATTCATTAGATCTCTTTCTCTAAATACAACTAAGTTTTCCCGTCTTTTCTATATATGATGGTCATATAGCCTGAATTAACCTTCAGACAGCTTGAGTCTCAAATATGCTGTCAATCTTTCAAAGGATATCTGACTTTCTCTTCATAGTACTAGAGATGGGACCCATCCAGGCTGCCAGTCTCAGTGTTTGAAGTTTTGATTCATTAAATAAAGTAATATTTTATATGTAAATTATGAATGACAGCTGCAGGTTATTCATGTATTCATATGAATATGTGGTCAGATGTTCACAGGGCTATATATTCATTTGGCTTCACTGTCTTCCCTTGAAATTTATGGTTTTGGTAGAAGTTGGACATGCTTTTCTTTAGGAGTGAAAATTGATGCTTATGCTGAAGGTTGGATAGCTTCACTTAAAGCTTCAATCCCAGAGTAATGTCCTAGACAAGCACTCTGCTTACACATGCATCAGAGGAAGAAAACTAGCTGCCCATTTGGCCAGATAGAGACAATGTCACATATATGCTAGTATTCAGTTAAGTATGAGAATCCTCAAAGGACAAAGACAAAAATGATAAACTGTCATTTGCATAGATATCTGTTACCAAATATTAATTATGTCCCTTCTTCTCCCTGTACAATAAGGCACCATAAGAGTCTACCTTGATCTAAAATATTTCATTTTAGATCTTAGTTCCAGGTCTCCATTTATCAGATGAACTTCATTTTAGTTCTAGAATTTTATGGCTTTGGGTATAAATTCCTTTCTCTGGAAATTCATCTCATAAAGATTTATCACCTAGAAAAATGTCAAGTTCCTTTCGTTAGATTGTATTCAAATACCATTTTCATTTCTGGATTCCCATCCATCATTTTTGCTTATTTCCATCTCCCAGAAGGATCTTCACAATATTTTTAAATTGTTGTGACTCACGTAGCATGGCTTTTTAGTGTAGCTGTCAATTTGTTTCTCATGGTTCTAACTTTAGAAGCCAATGTCTCTGCAATTAAAAGTAATAATTCTGGGAACTAGGGATATACATTAGTTAATAGAATGCCTGCCTTGATCATGTAAGTCACAAGATTCAATCTCCAGGTCCAAGCAAACCAACCAGGATGTGGTGGTCATACCTGTAATTCTAGAACTTCAGGTAGTAGAGGTAGGAGGATCAGAAGTTCAAGGTAATCCTAGGTCATATGGTGAGTTTGAGGCCAGTCTACATGAAACTCAATCTCAAATTAATTTAAAAATCAGTCTATATTATAATAAAAACAACTTTCATGAAACCTGACATTGATAATTTTTTTTTTGTTTTGGGAAGAGAATTTGCTATACTCCTCCATTGAGTGGAATAGAGAAAGGCTTGTTATTCATCCAAACATTTGCCGACTGTATTATGTGCTAAGCAACATGGCAGCAGTGAAATGAAGAAGCCACTGCCCTTCCCTTCAGGCCTCATGGCTTTGTGTCACAGGGATCTTTTATCTTATATGTCATTGTCACAGGCAATTTACATCCTTGCTCTGACAGGGAATATTTGACTGGGATAATCTGACTATTCAATCAGTAGTTACTTAAAACATTTACTGCACTACATTGAAGTGAAAAAGAAATAAAAATAATAAGTAAAAAAATTCTCTTTAGTAATACATTTTAATACATAAGAAAAATATGTTTTGTAAAAAAAAAACCCACTAGAATATAATAGAAATCCAATCATATGGAAACAAAATTAACACACGCTTTATGAAACATTCTCTCTTAAAGAGATATATTTTGAAGTGATATATTTCTCTTGTAAAATGACAATGTTTTTTAGAGAAACTTTATATGCTATGACATCACAATTCCTAATTAGAGATATACTTTAACTATAGGGTTTTCAGTGTAACATTAATAATATGGAAAGGTGATTCAAAGATGAATATTAAAGGGTGTATTGAACCAGGAGACTTGGGTCCTGGCTTTGATCGTGACAAAGGTGGTGATGAGA
Organism: Montemys delectorum; assembly: GCA_019843815.1. Classification (NCBI taxonomy): domain Eukaryota; kingdom Metazoa; phylum Chordata; class Mammalia; order Rodentia; family Muridae; genus Montemys; species Montemys delectorum. Next base: position 16,407 of record JADRCD010237432.1, on the reverse strand, counting down.
ACATTAATGACAGCTTCATGGTGATGAATATCCATACTTGATACCAACTTTTAGGTGATGATTGAGTGCAGTATAAGTGTCTTAATTGAATTTTCTTTAATGCAATCATCATATGTTCTATTATTATTTTCATTTTATAAACAAATAACTTGAAGCTTAAAGAGAGTAAATGATGTACTTAAGATCAGAGCCAAATGAAAGGGACAGAGTCAGGATTTAAACTGACTGTCCCCAAAATAGACATTTTGTCCCTTCATTATCTCTAGCTGACATCTTCCATGTCATGTAAATTCTATGTTGACCTCTTACTCAGAAGTAATGAAGAGACTAGACCAGGAGACTTCTGAGATTCCTTTCAACTTTAAAATACAATAATTCTCTGATCTATTGTTAAAATAGAGTTTATACTTCTGTGTTTCTCTAGTATCTAATCTTAGATCTGTCTTATTCTGTTCTACACTTAAAAGATAATGGACCTGTGACTTTAACATTCCAGAGGTTGACCAGTTGTCCCTTAGATGGGTACTACAAAAGCATTTGCCCTCATCCTTTATCCTCACTCATCTCTGTTTCAGAGCAAGTAGGTTTCCTTTGTCCTCACTCATCTCTGTTTCAGAGCAAGTAGTACTCAGAACAGAGAAAAGCAGGTTTCCAGGAGGAGCCTTTCCTCTGAAGGCGTCTCCTCTGGTATGCAGGACTGTCTGTCAGTCACCGATTGGAATTAATTACCACACTCATCCTGGAGGCTGGTCTTTCTTCCAATTATTTGGAAAGGAAACAATTTACTGACTTAGGGAAACATCTTATGGTTGAGGTAAGTGCCCTGAGTACTGTCCTCTGAGTTAAGCACTTTCCTGAGGGGACAGGCTTTGACCTCTGACATGGGTCTGCTATCCTACTTCCCTTTGCTCAAATACAAAGATAGAGTCTAACTGAAAAGCTCTCAGACTTGTTCTGCTCTGACTAAAGCAAATACTTCTTGGGCAGTGGAAACAAATTCCCATCTGGTACAGTTTGGAAACTTCTAAATTCCCCTCATTTATGTTATGCTTGTTTTGAAAAATCTGGGAGATGTCCACAGTTAGATATATGGAGGGCTCCTGAAGGATGTTTTGAAAAGATTGCAAAACCTAACTGCAGTGAAAGTCAAACGGCAAGCAAATTGTTTTTAGGCACCATGCCAGACCTAACCAAACCAAACAGTCAGAAAATAAACAAGGACAGCAAGTTAAAAGGCCCTAGTCAGCAGAGAGTTTAACATGACCCAGAGACCTAGAATCATGGTACTGTCCTATTAGAGTTCATATGTAAAACAGGCTCATGAGTTGAAGACATGGTTCCTAGCTGCTGGATCCAGCCATTGGAAGGCAATTGGATCATTGACAGTATAGATGGTAACATAGGGTTAATCTACTGGTGACATACTGGATAGATTATTAAAGATGATGCCTGGGTGGAAAAAGCACATCACAATCTATCTTTGAAAGCTGTATTTTTCCCTGGACACTTCTTGTCTCCCTCTGTTTGCTGGTTGTCTTGACATAAACAGCTTCACTCTACTCTATCCTTCCTCCATGCTGCACTGCCTCCCGTGGACCAAAATATGGATCTGAGTGGTTATGCACCAAAATCTTGAAATTGATTTAGAAGAGTATGATACATCTCTTCTCCATTAACTTGATTTTTCTGAGTCATTTATTTGGCTAAATTGATGACAAAGCTAACTAGTATATGTTGAATTATTGGATATTGAATAAACCATAGATTTCTTAACATGAACTTAGTGAGATTTTGAGGAAAGATCACCACTTAAGTCTTTTATGAAAAAATACACAAATGCCTCCACTTTTAAAAAAAAATCTTAGATATAATTGATCTAAATGACATTTTTTCTCCTAGTCCATGTTCTTAGTGTTAGAGCCTAAATATAACAGCCCTCTAGTTTTGATACAAACTACTGGTAAAACTAAGCATCCAAATGGTTACAGGTCACTGACTCTGACAATGATTTGTGCCAAGACAGGGCAAAGAATAAGACAGGCAAGCCTACAGTGGGAGATCCCCTACATTCTTGTAGAGAGACACCCCTTAGAGAACATTTTTAGGAAGGTTAAGATGGAGGAAATACTCAGGGCCAACAGAAGACACAGAGGGCAATCTCTTATAGGTATTCCTCCTGGAAAGCTGAGCCTGATGTCTTAATGGAGAGACTGACAAGAATTGTTTGAGAAAATGGAGAATTGAGGGCAGAGTTACAGGTAGAAGGGATAAGATTCCAGAAAAAACTAACTTGAATCATTGAAAACAGAGAAGACAGGATAAGATTGCCAAAGCATTCTTTATTGTTTGGAAAACTCTCAAATTATTAAAATTGTCCTTTAATTCAGTGCTAAGTAGACACTAAAGCTGCCAATAAGAACTTATCCAGAGTTAATAATGAATTTATATATGATTGTAGCTAACTGCATAAGCACTAGTCATTAATCTAGGCAAGATAATGGCTATTTTGAAATACTGAAGTCCTAAGAAACCCTACTATTGAGTTTTATTATACAATGCCTGGGAAATAGTGTTCTGTTTAGTTGACATCAGGAGCCTTAAAGTGACTTTAAAAATTGAACTCTTGACTTTGCTGTGGAATGGGACAAAACTGTTCTTGTCCTGAAAACTTATGTCTTAGTCATTGTTCTATTGCTATGAAGAGACCAAGGCAACTCTTATAAAAGAAATCATTTATGTGGGGACTTGGTTACAGTTTCAGAGGGTTAGTTCATTATCATTATGGTGGGGGCACAGATGGAGCACAGTGGCTCACATAGTGCTAGAGCAGTAGCTAAGAGCTATATCCTGATCTACATGCAAAGAGAAAGACAGAAGAGAAAAGAACAAAGAGAGAAGAGAGAAGAGAGAAGAGAGAAGAGAGAAGAGAGAAGAGAGAAGAGAGAAGAGAGAAGAGAGAAGAGAGAGACTGGCTTGTCAGGGGCTTTTAAAACATCAAAGCCCACTGATAGTAACACACCTCCTCCAATAAGGCCACAACTACACTAAGAAGATCACACCCCCTAATTCCTCTAATCCTTTCAAATGTAAGCACTTGTTAGGCACTAAATATTTAAATATATGAGCTTATTTGGGAACTTATTATTCAAATCATTATACCAGCATATGAGGTATTAATAATAATTCATTTTTAAGGGTTTATTTATTTTATATGTCTGAGTATGCTGTAGCTACCTTTAGACACACCAGAAGAGTGTGTTGGATTTCATTAAATCCAATGAAAATGGTTGTGAGCCACCATGTGGTTGCTGGGAATTGAACTCAGGAATTCTGGAAGAGCAGTCGGTGCTCTTAATTGCTGAGCCATCTCTCTAGCCCCCTTAATGATAGATAGTATGCTACTTTAACCAAACCTGACATCAAAAACCTTGGTTTTCTGTTTCAGAAGATTAGTCTCAAATACATTTATTCCTTTTCAAAATAAAATTTGGCTTAAATAATGAGCGAGAAGAAGAACAGTTATTCAGGACTGTAAACAGGATCTTGGAGAAGGGAACCAGTCTAGAGTCCAGGCTGAATAAAGAAGATGGATCTTTTTTTTTTAGAGATACAGGGTTTAGAACTTGAACAGGATAGAAGAATGGTCAACTGTATTGGGCTGAAGCAAAGAAACCATTACCTCTGCACAAAAACTCCAGGGTTCTAAAATTTATGCCTAATATCGTCTCCTTGCCTCCTTGGAAAACACTTATGGTAAGTAGCACCATAAGGTTAGCCTCCAGGCAGTGAGGACACAGCAAGGAATCATCCCTGCACAGTCTAATTTGGAAACCTACCAGTGTTTTCCTACTATAGCCACAGCATTTTGAAAGGCAGCTATGACCCTCTGAACCCTGCTTTAGGACATGAGACTTTTGTGCTCTGTCCAGTGAGAAACAAGCCAGCTGTCATCTGAGTCTACTTCCAATCACTCTTCCACTCGACCATATTTTTGTTCTGTCTCTATGATTTGTCTGAGTTTGAGCTTTCTCCATTCATAGAACTCAGCGGAAAGGATACTTACATCTCCACGTTTTATCTTTTCTTTCTTTTCTTCTTCTTCTTTTAAACAAAGTTTTTCTCCCAAGCATTCTTTAACTTTTTTTTTTTACATTTATTCATTTACTTTGTGTGTATATTGTGTGTGTGTGTGTGTGTGTGTGTGTGAGCGTACGATGATACATGTAAAGATGTCAGAGGCCAATTATAGGAACTAGTTCTCTCTACCATGTAGGTTCTGGGGATAGAACTTAAGTCATTGGGCTTGGTGGCAAGTGTTTTACCCACTGATATATGTGGCTGGCCTCCAAGCATTAGATATTATAACACCCCCCCACACACACACACATACCTCACAATAAATATAAGGACGGATAGAATCTGTTTCAGAACTTGAACTTATCACAGGGCCAGATGCCAAAAAGCTCAGATTACAGAAATGAAGATAGGGAAGAATAGTTGTCCAAGTCAGGTATAGTGGCCCATGGATTTAGGAAGCAAAGATATGAGTTTAAGGCCTGCCTGGACTATATAGTGAATTCTAGATCAGTCTGGGCTCCAGAGAGGCTCTGCCTTACAAAAATAAAATAAAATAAAATAAAATAAAATAAAATAAAATAGTGATAATAACTTTCTAAACTGACACATTTTTTTTTTTGATAACCTCTAATTTTGCTTTCTTGGCTATAGAACAGAAGCAACAAGAGTATCTGATCTATCTGCCACCTGATGTTGGATTTGGTTGTATGGAAATGAGAGATATATGAGTAGGTCATGGAGCTAATAGGGAGAGCATACAACTAGGGATGGAGTTAATCAAGTCCATAGAACACTCTATTGACATGGGTCATTTCCTTCAAGATACTATTTTGAGCAAGTAAGATCTCTTGCAGCTCAGTAAGACTGAAGCTAATTAAACAGAATGGTATGTTGGGGATTTGACTTGTGCTTTCATGGGAATTTGCACATCCACTGTGGGTCCCTGCCCAACAGTTGACTTTTTGACTGGTCAATAAACAGCCAGCGGCCAATGGCTGGGCAGGGACGGGGGCAGAGGTAGGACTTTTAGGATTCCTGGGCAAGAAATATAGAGGAGAGAGAAATAGAGATTGTGCCATTAGGAGAGCAAAAGAGACGGACCACTTGGGAAAAGGTATGGGAGGGAGAACCTGTCAACATGTGAGAACTGGGGAAGGCTGTCCCAGGGGCCACTCCCTCAACTGGGTCTGGGGTAGCAGAGATGAAATATAGATTCAGCAAGTATTAGCTCAGGAATATCAGAAGGGAGTGTGTTAGCCCCGTGGAGGTTCAAGAGTGGCCCAGATATTGAGCTAGCCAAGGCATATTAAATGTAAAAGTTGCATGTGCTCTTGGGTGGTGCAGAACTGCACGTGCACCCACCAGAAGCATAGAGCAAATCTTTTTAATAATTTACTGTTGCAATAGTACAATGTCAAATGGATATCTTTGAATAATTAAATTTTTAATGATAGTCAGTGTATTTCCTTAAATTTATTTTGAAGATACTATAATACCCTGCACTTATCTAAATAAAAGTACAATTTGGAGAGTACCTTCTCCCCCTCCCCTCCCCCTCCCCACACCCCTTCCCCTTCTCCCCCTCCCCCTCCCCACACCCCTTCCCCTCCTCCCCCTCC
>JADRCD010237432.1:0-10611 GCA_019843815.1 Montemys delectorum | reverse complement strand
CTCCTCCTCCTCCTCCTTCTTCTTCTTCTTCTTCTCCTCCTCCTCTTTCCCTCTCCCTCTCCCTCCTCTTCCCTTCTCCCTCTCCGTGTCCCTCTCCCTCTCGTCTCCATCTCCGTCTCCTTCTCCCTCTCATCTCCATCTCCGTCTCCTTCTCCCTCTCATCTCCATCTCCGTCTCCTTCTCCCTCTCGTCTCCATCTCCGTCTCCTTCTCCTTCTCCTTCTTTAAACATAAACTAATGAACTCTTTTGACTTAAGCGCTTGAACTGTTTTAAATTAGCGCTTTCAATCTTTCAAAAGAACACCCAAAACCACTAACTCTGACTCTAGTTTTTATGGTCCTTCCTGGCAAGTCGAATTTTTAATTATCCTGAAAGTACTTGCTAGGTTGAGTAATAAATGATATCTGTCAGTTCAGAATAGAAAAGGTGACAGCGTGGTTCAAAGTTTGGAGACGAGTTGCAGAAAGGCATCTGTGGTCTGTGGTTAGATTATTAATGTGGGATGCTTGATCCACAATTCAGACAGATGAGAGCTCTTCAAAGAACCAAAATGTCAGATCCGAGAGAACTGACTAAACAACTCTGCTTTCTTCAAAAGCACACTGGCACGAGGGACTTATAGAATCATACATAGTCTAAAAGTGACCACACAGGAGAGAAGAACCTGTCATGAACTTTCTTTTCTTATTCATATTTTATTTGATTTTTTCCTGGTGTTTGAAGCCATCATAAGAGTTATAAAAGTATATACTTTTTATATAACTGGCTCTAAATGGCCAGCATCATTTCCCCCCCCCCCCCCCCCCAGTTCCTATGGCATTGGCATGGAATGTCAGAGGAAGCAAGGAATGATCCTCCTGCCTGTTTACACAGGCACTCTCTTATATGACCACCTAATCAAGAGTGGCTTTAGACTGAGACAATTCTGTCTTTTACACAAGGAAGAGATGATACAAATAAATGTCTCAAGCTTGAACAAAGAGGAAGAAGAAGATTCTAGGCAGAGCACCGATCAGAGTGGAAGCAGGATTCCACACACCGGGCAGGTATCCTAATTTTGGGCAATGACTTGTTTTTGGCGAGCTGTTTAGATATGTGTGGTAGCTGGGCCTGCAGCCTCTGTATTGTACCATCAATAAAGCATTTCCCAGCACAGACTTCATGCATGCGCGTCTTCTACACATTGTTTCGAAGACGGCTTTATACCTCAAGCTATTGAGTGCAATGTACACATTTAGACATGGTTCCACTGAAAAGTGCCAGATATGCCCCACTTGTCTTTGCATTTCTGTTGCAAAATACTTGAGAAAGAGTTGATAGAGGAAAGATTTATTTGGCTCATAGCCTTGTGAACCCTTTTCCAATGGTTGGTAGGCTCTGTTGTTTTGGAACCTGTGGTGAGACAAAAATATCAGGCTGGAAGGGCACAAGAACAGAAAATTTGCTTATTTCATGGCAAGCAGTAAGTGATGAAAAAGAAAAGATCTGGCCATAGACATGTAGCTGAAAGGCATTCACCCACTGACCTTCTTCCTTTATGTAGACCCCACTTCCTAATAGTACATCAGTTATCAATTTATCAATGGATGATGTTAGTATCCCTCCAGTAGTGTCTCCAGCTGAGGAATCAAACCTTTGGCGCATGAACCAGTTGTACAATTTTCAGTGTATAAATTATATCTATCTATAGCATAAAGTCTGATAGTATAAAAATGAAATAGCTATATATTTCCTTGCCCCCTTTCCCCCACCAAGATAGTTTAGGATCATTTAAGAAGAGGGAGCAGATTAGAAGACTGTAAGAGCCAGAAGTAGTGGGTGTCTACAACAGAAGTATTTGCAGGCCATGACAGAGCCGTTGTACATGTGAACAGCAGCTGTGACTATATATGTCAAATTTGCACAAGATCAAGCCAACCACAATCTTAGCACGGGCAGGGGAGTGGCTTATCTAAGTCGTACCACTTGCAGAGAAGTTATGGGAAATTGATGGCTGCTGGAGTGGGGAGTGAGAATAAGGTTTTTTGTTTTGTTTTGTTTTGTTTTGCTTTTAAGGATATAGCTCCCGAAAGGCTACCCATGCTCCACTAGATGGTTCCATACCAGTGAATGTATAGGAATCACTAAGTAGAATTGGTAGGTTTTTAAAAAGAGAGACTACATGGAGCTAAGAGGGAAAGTGATGAGAAGGTCAGAGAGGAGCTGGAGAGGGATGGGCAGAATTGATTAAAAAAAAAAACACATAACGGAAGTGTGTATGCAGTTCTCAAACAGAAAAAGTAAGAGGAAAGTAGAAATAAAGCACTGGTGATCATAGCAGTAAAGGTGAGGGTGTGGATTTAAGAAAGATTGGCTCAGAGATGGAGAAAGATCACTTTGAATGCTGTGGGAATGCTTGGAAATGAGATGTCCCAATTTAGAGCTGGATAAAGGCAGCAGGAAAGGAAAAGTAGAGAGAAAACCTTAAACACAAAAAACTAAGTGGCCGCTGGTGACAGCTGCCATACTTCATGACAGTGTGTACTCTGCCATTTAGGGCACTTCTTATGTATCATGCGTTCTTCAACTCCTTACTCCTAATCCAAGATCAAAGGGTTTTTGTTTGTTCATATTGTGTTTGAGAAAGCATGATAGGCTGTTGCTCGGCCTGGCCTGAACTCATGACTTAGCCCAGGCTCACCCTGAATTTTCTGTAATCCTGCCTTGGTTTCCCCAGTGCTAGTATTTCAGGTATAAGCCTCCATGCCCAGCTTGTGTGTGTGTGTGTGTGTGTGTGTGTGTGTGTGTGTGTGTGTGTGTTTGAATGACATCTTGGTTACAGAAAATGACTCGAAGCTTAATCCATTCCAAACCCCAACTAATAACAAGTTTTAAGTTCTTTCTTCAAAACAGTTTCTGACCACAAATCAATGCAAAATGCAAAGTGTAATGGCCTTGAAACTTGAGGGGGAAATCACAAAGGTATTGCGGTTTTCAAATGAAAGCTCGGTCAGATTCCTCCCGTGCTTGCTTGTGCTTGGAATTCAAGGACTAGAGCCTCCACTTAGCCTCCAAAGCTCAGGAAGTGCGTCGGGAAACAGATGAGGAAGGCAGATGCTCTGCTCTCTGTTCACTGAGCTCTGCTTGAAGCTATAGCTGCCAGAGACTCGAGTCCTTGGTCTTGGAAGCGAGACTAGTAAATGGCCAATGAGCCTGGCAGGCCTGGTAGTAGGGCTTGAGTAATTCCTAAATTCCTTAAAGTTTTGTTTTTTCACTCTGTGGTGAGTGTGTGTGTGTGTGTGTGTGTGTGTGTGAGAGAGAGAGAGAGAGAGAGAGAGACAGAGAGAGACAGAGAGAGAGAGACAGAGATAGAGACAGAGACAGAGACAGACAGAGAGAGACAGACACAGAGAGAGAATGGGGGGACAGAGGGAGGGAGGGAGGGAGGGAGGGAGAGAGAGAGAGAGAGAGAGAGAGAGAGAGAATGACAAAGAACAATTGGTACGATTCTTCTTCCATCAGAACTTGTTAGGCAAGGGTCTTTACCCACTGTGCTATATGGCTCTCTTTTTCTTTTATTTTTTTCTTTCTTTCCCTTTTTATTTTTCCCCCTTCTTTTTTGAGACAAAGTCTTATGTAGCCCAGGCTGGTCTTAACTTCTCTGCAATTGCTTGGAACTTATGATCCTCCTGCTTTCACCACCTGAGAACTAGGTTTATGGCTACCCATCACCATTACTACATTATCTGTGCTACTGGTCTAGCCCCAAGCCTGCTAAGTAATGCCTACTTTCTTTTACTCCATCTTAATATGATTAACACAGGATTACCATACACTATAAAGAACCTCTTAAAGGTAAGCATACATTTAGAGACTGACAACGTGGAAATAGCTCAAATCTCTGTGAGGAACAGAGCAAAGGAAACCATAGAAGAAGAAAAAGTGGTACATTTTCTTTTTTCCTACCCTCCCTCCCTCCCTTCCTTCCTTTCTTCCTTCCATCTTTCCTTTCCATCTCAATACACCTTGTTAAGAATACTGTCTTGTGTAAAGCCATTGGCACCTGCTGTTTGTGTCTCTCATTAAGAGGCTGATATGCTGTGGAAACATTTTCCACTCTTTATTACTAATGTGGCCACATTTCCTTCCGATGCATTTCATCTGCTCAGAGCATGTTTTCCTTGCCTCTTCACTCTCCAGATGTCTTCTCCATCTGGCACTCGAAAATATTGTAACTTGTATATAGCTTTACTTAAGAAAGAAAAAGTAGGTTCTAAATATGTGTCACATGAAGGGAGTCTAAGTTGTGTCAGAGAGCTGAGCACTTGGTTCATGGGCCTCCATCCCATTCTATTTTGTGAGGTGCATACTTGATGTTCAAGCCCTGTTGATTTTGTGGGTCAGGTGGGGGGGTCTTCACTTGTAAAAGCTACTGGACAAAAACTGACATTCCAGTTCTCATGCACACACTGTTATTTAGCAAAGGTACCCATCAGCTTGCATACGCCATTTGTGTTATTGCTGGCACTGTCCTAGAATGGCTTCTGGGACCATGATAACATGCCCTGTAAAAAGCAACTCAGGGGAAAAAAGGACCTATTTTAGCTTATTATTCCAGGTTGTAGCCCATCAATGTGCAGAAATCACGTAAGAACATCAAAAAGCTTGTCACATCTCACCCATGAGCAACAGCAGAGAGAAATGAATGCACTTGCTTATGCTCAGCTGGATTTCTCCAATCTCTTGCAGCACCCCTTAATCCCCACCCCATTTACACCAAGAGAATGGCACCATCCACAGCGGGCTGGCTCTTCCCACATCAATTAACTTAATTAAGACAAATCTCTCCCAGACATGCCCATAGGCCGATCCAATGTAGACAGTCCTTCATTGTGGCTTTTTTTCCTAGGTGATTTTAGGTCGTATAAAATTGACGGTTAAAGCCAGCCATCACAAATCCTGGAGGCTCCCTGCTAAAGTGTGAGCGTTTAGAACAAATATGGAAGGGATTCTCTTCGATGTGTTGTCCACGAGTGGATTATAAGTCTCGCTTGTTTCCTGTCTTTGACTAGTGGATGTGTTGTGTTATAAGCACCCCTCCCCCACTGCTCTTTTCCAGAGTCCTCTGGTTCTCTCTCCCTGTCTCCTGATCTCACTTGTCAGCACATTTTTGACACTGAGGTCACATGTAATTTGGAAGTGCTCACTTGAGGGCCAGTTTCTATGAATGTTTTTAAACGTGTTGTGGCAGATGCCATTCCACTGTTTGTCAGCTCTCTCGCAGTGATCTGGCTCCACCCAAGTTTAATCCTGATTTTTAACAGATAAAATAAGACAAAGATGATTTGCAAGTCCAGGAATGAGTTACGACTGGTCGCTGCTAGTCACAGTGATTTCATCCCGCTTTGCCAGAGACCAAATTCCCCAACCTTTCTCAGAACTAAAACTTGTCCTGGGACATAGTTATATGGTCAATGACAGGTGAGGGAGGGGCTACGTGCTTAAAATGAACAGAGCCTCACAAAATCGGTTGTGTCTGATCTCATGCTCCTGGATTTGAACAGTGCTTGGAAAATGTGATGTCTGAGCAGTTGCAGTCACTCTATAATCACGAAAGAAAGACCAAGAAACCCTCAAAGCATCTTTTGGCTACCAGAGGAATCCTTGGCCAACAATACATATACACCCTATGTGTGTGTGACATTTACCTACATACATACACGTAGCACAATTGAGCCATATGATTCACGTGCTCATAAAACAAATGGAGTAATCAAAGCAAACGAGTCAAATTAAAAGTATGCTCAGAGTAGGCACCCTGTAGCAGCATTTGTTCCACGTCAGGGGAGAATTCCCTGGTCTTACTCTGTTACTTCTTTCTGATAGAAGTTGGGCTAACCAGCAGAATGCCAGCTATTAATAGAAGCAGCTCTGCTCTTCACAGAGTGCTTACACGTGGATTACAAACATGGGAGGTAGCAGACGACAAGAAGAGAAAGTCTGCATTGAAATGGATTTGGTTGTTCCCTGCACTTCTAGATGACACATTTTGAAGCAGCAGAGTCACTGCTGCTAGCCCTCAGCTCCCTGAGAATCACCTGCAGAAACGTCTCCCTCAACAGGACTGCTGGCTATGTAGGCTATAGGAGCCCAGTGAGTTCTAGTGGAGGAAGGGAGAGGAAGAGCTTTGCAACTATGGAATAGGAGTTTTAAGTATGAATAGGGGCAGACTGTTGGGTCACAAGTCTGTGATCACTGCACTCAGAAGGCTGAGGGAAGAAGATTGTGAGTTCGGGACTAGCCTGATTTACAGAAGCAGCAGACTGTGCCTGTAGCACCATGGTTCAAGGAGAACCCAATGGAAACACGGTGTTTGGGGAAAGAAGACAGAGTGGCAGGAAGCAGAAGAATCACACAAATTCCGTGTGTTGTCAGTGTGTTATGGTAAGGCAGTTCATTGGAGTATGTCGAGAGGGAGGCCTTTTTGCGCTCTCTCTATCTCTGTCTGTCTCTGTCTCTTTCTCTCTCTCTGTTTTCCCCACAGGAAGGTGATTTTCTCTAGATGGTGTCAGACCCATGTACCTGCAGGGTTATCATCCTGTTCAGCTTGTCATACCTTGAAACCAGATGGGGAAAAAGCAACCATCCTTGAACCAAACAACTAAAGGCTTTGCTCATCGTTATCCCCAAAATAACACTACCCGATGACCATTTACAAAGCAATCGAACCATGCTCAATGCCCTAAGCAAATGTCAGGGGAATACAAGGAGGCTGTATGAGGAAACCATGCCACGCTGGGTAAAGCATAGGACCCCAAGGATTGCATGGAATCAATCCCCTGTGCCCATGGAGCCATTCACCATCCTTTCTTCCCTGCAGCTACTAGGAGGCACACATGAAATGGAGCTGATAAAGTGAGGGCCTGAGCCCTAAGGAGGAGAGGGAGCAGAGGAAGGAGGAAGGTAGCTGGGCCATGGGCAGTGTGTGAAAAAGAAATGCCATAGCTGTCTTGACCCTGTCTTTTGAACTCACTCAGTGGTCATGCTAATTATGAAGAAGAAAGATGAAGGTTAAGGGCAGCAGGCTTACATGACAGACTGCAAGAGCTCTTCAGCTCTTTGATGTTCAAGGAAATTATCTTGGCTTCCAAGAAACATCCCGTTATCATGTTAGAGACAGACACCAGAACATTTCAATCCCTGTTGTTTGACTAGAATGTTCCCTCCTCTCCTGTCTGTTTTCCCCGACGACTCTTTTAAGTTGGTTCTTGAAAGGATGGTGTTGGCTTTTGTTTCCTAATGCTATTGGTTTTCTGGCAAGCTCACTTGTTTTTCTAGAACTTTCCCCTCTTGGAAGCTGACATTTAGAAACATCTACAGAAGCTGGTCCATGTCACAGGCTAGTGACACCATGAACAGTAGGAGAAAATGACAGCCTTGAGCTTTGACAAAGCTCCAAACTGAAATACATTCAAACTGAAAAGGAGATGCAACTCTTTGGAATCACAAACCACACTATTCCTCCACCACACCCCCATCCCAAACTTCTGAAAGGGAAAATCAGTTAGGACGTTGGAGAGATTATGGCTAAGCTTCTGTGGATGCTGCCAAGCTTCTGATGAACTCTGTCATTATTTTGTTATTTTGTGTGTATGGAAGTTTAGCTTACTTTGATGTCTGTTCCTTGTATTCCTGGTGCCTGAAGAGGCTAGAAGAGTTAGTCAGACCCCCTGGAACTGAAGTTACAGACAGCATGAGCTGTCATGGGAATACAAGGAGTAGAATGTGGATTCTCTGGAAGAGCAGCCAGTGTTTGTAACCACTGATCCATCTCCCCAGGTTCTCAGGTACATGCTTGTAAAACATCTCCAAAGCTCATGATTTTACAAATGTGGAACAATATCTTAGGTCATGATGGTTCACAGTTTTATTAACAACACTGTTCAAAACATGTTCCTTTTCCTTGATTGCTAATGTGTACCAGTCAGGCTAATATTTTATAATTAACAAGAAAGACTACATTGTCCTCACCATAGTGGTGGTACTTTTTAATACTTTTCTCAAATTTTCAGGAAAAGATAGGTTAGTTAAATGGTTAGTAGGATTTTTGTGTGACTGTGCGTGAAATCATTAATTAAGAATATGAACAGGCCCAGGATCAGAGATGAGGAGAACATAACATCTATCCCAATACCAGGAGTAACTGGGAGCAGGACCAGGCACACAGGAACTCTGCCAGCCCAGTGGCTCGGGTTGCTTCCAGTCTGTCTGGGGTGGCCAGTATCCTGAGCAGACCTTGGGCACAAACTCTGCAGTCACTCCCAAAACACCCACAGGAAGCTCCACTCCCAGGTGCTCTAACAAGCCCAGGATCACAGGATCCCAGAATCACAGGATCACAGAGACAGATTGATTCTGAGGACTTCTGACACAATCAGGATCACAGGAAGGACAGGCTCCAGTCAGATTTAGCAAAGGTAGGTAAGCAGTAGAAATAACCAGATGATGTGGGGCAAGCATAAGAATATAAGCAACACAAACCAAGGTTACTTGGCATCATCAGAACCCAATTTTCCCACCATTGCAAGTCCTGGACACACACCATCACACTGGAAAAGCAAGACTCAGATATAAAACCACTTCTCATGATGATGATACAGGACTTTAAGAAAGACATAAATAGCACCCTCAAAGAAACACAGGAGAACACAGGTAAACAGGTAAACACAGGAAAACAGGTAAACAGCTAGAAGCCCTTCAAGAGGAAACACAAAAATCCCTTAAAGAACTATAGGAAAACACAATCAAACAGGTCAAGGAAATGAGCAAAACCATCCAGAATCTAAAAATGGAAATAGAAACAATAAAGAAATCAGAAAGAGAGACAACTCTGGAGATAGAAAACTTAGGAAAGAAATCAGGAGTCATAGATGCAAGCAACACCAACAGAATATAAGAGATAGAACAAAGAATACTAAAAGCAGTAAGGGAAAAAGGTCAAGTAACTTACAAAGGCAAGCCTATCAGAATTACACCAGACTTCTCACCAGAGACTATGAAAGCTAGAAGATCCTGGGCAGATGTCATACAGACCCTACAAGAACACAAATGCCAGCCCAGGCTATTATACCCAGCAAAACTCTCAATTACCTTAGATGGAAAAAACAAGATATTCCATGACAAAACAAAATTTACACAATATCTTTCCACAAATCCAACCCTACAAAGGATAATAGATGGAAAACATCAACATAAGGAGCAAAACTACACCTTAGAAGAAGCAAGAAAGTAATCTTTCAACAAATCCACACAAACCTAATTCCACCTCTTACAACAAAGACAACAGGAAGTAGCAATTACTTTTTCTTAATATCTTAATATGAAAATTAATGTTACCAACATATCCTAATCGATTGAAACCCAAAAATATGAGGAATTAGAAATTTATTGACTGTCATCCAATGGTCTGTCTAATTTGGTAATTGGAAAAATAGATCCAATATTATACAGTCCATATACACTTTCAGCTTATTTGTTCATGACAGTGTCTTACTTACATAAGGGTCTTGAGATCTTGCTTCTCCTATCTCAGCCTCTCTATTAGTAGTATTGTTTATTTCATGTTTTTACACTATACTATGGTTTTAAGAACAGCTTATATATTTTAAAAGTATTTATATACCCCCCAAAAATGTAGACAATTAAATTGGGAGGGGGTTTGTAAGAGAACAACAAAGAGTAAGACTGACTGCTTTGCTTGATGTTTGTTAACTCTTGTATCAAGTTACCACAGTTAGAGCCAAGATTTTAAGCTCTACTAAATATAAAACAAACAAACAAACAAAAACATTTTATGTATTTATGTTCACTTAAGAAAATATTAGTAGTGAAGTATTGTTTTGAAATATACAGTTAATACGTTTGGAGTTATTTAAAATTTATATTGAGAAAAACGTATGTATTTTCACTATTGCTGTAGACAAGCATCTACATAAGATTGTTAAATTGATTGTTGTTTTATATCAAACAACTTTTATAATACTCATTTTTATTGTTATAATATTTTATAAATTTTAAAGAATATGACAAAAAAAGATAACGTAGGTATTGAAGGGGGGCGTCTCTGGGAGGAGATGGGGTACAAAAGGGAAAGAAGAATGTGATTTAATTCTGCTTACTAAAAATATGTTTTTAAATGTTAACAAATTCAGATAAATGGAAATCATGTAACTTTTCTCATTATAATGCAATAAAACTTAAAAAAAAAACAAAGAAAAAATCTGCATTATATAGCACACTAGAAATCTATGAGGAAAAATATTAATATACATGCACAGACAGAAAACCTCAAAATGTAAAGCCAGAATCTCATCTCTGTGTGATTAAAAAAGGATTATTCATTTGTTTGTTTGTTTAAAAAATAAGAAACACATGCATCTTACTATGTAAAGAATGGTTGTCATTTTTCCTTGAACCATATAGCACGACAACTATTATATAGTATTTCATTGTGTGAAGTACTAAAATTAACCTAGATTTATTTTGAGTACAAAAAAAAAATAGAATATGCTTTTGGTCTTTCCTGTACAGTGTATACATATTTTATGCTATTTGGGAATCCTCTGAATTGT
>JADRCD010237431.1:17362-30468 GCA_019843815.1 Montemys delectorum | reverse complement strand
GGTCTCTCAGGCCAGTGCAATGGCTCAGCAGGTAAAAGCTCTCCTTGCCTAAGCCTGCTAACTTGAGATGGATCCCATACACCGCATAAAAAGCCAGATATGGGGATGTGCATCTATAGTCTTAGCACTGCTGAGGCAAGCTGGAGGGTGGAGACAAGAGAACTCTCCAGAAACTCACGGGTCACCACCCTGACATGAGATTGTCACTGTGTTGGACACTGAGTGATGGACACTGCATGATAGTCACTGTGTGATGACCACTGTGTGATGGACACTGCATGATAGTCACTGTGTGATGGACACTGGTGACCACTGTATGATTGTCATTGTGTGATGATCACTGTGTGATGGACACTGCATGATAGTCACTGTGTGATGGACACTGGTGACCACTGTGTGATTGTCATTGTGTGATGACCACTGTGTGATGGACACTGTTTGATGGTCACTGTGTGATGGACACTGTGCGATGGGATGGGCAGAGACAAGAAGAGAGATCTTGCTTCAGAACAAGATAGGAGAACACCAGATCCCCAAAGTTATTCTGTGACCTCCATGCACACACACACACACACACACACACACACACACACACACACACACGCCAACTCCACTATTACCACCAACAAAAACAATACTTCATAACCCTGGCTTTAATGACCAACCTTGCCTGGGCACTAAGATAGCCCACAAGGCTCCTTTGTATTGAGGGAAAGGGCTCAGGATATGAGATCTCTCCACTCTTCTCATGGTTCTTTACCTGGGCTCATTTCCTGAGTTACTATGCCTGCCTGAGGGCTTGTAGCCTCAGGATTTACTGATAATGGCAGAAGTTACAGTGCCTGACGCAGGAGTGCTTTTTCACAGGATGACACAGGGATGAGATGCAGCTCAGTGGGAGAGCACATACTTATTACGTACAAGGCCCCAGGCTGGCTCCTCAGCTCCACAGAAACATATGTAAAAGGTCAGGAACCACAGGGAAAATAACTGGTAGGTTTGATTACAGTTTTCAAAAATTCAGGCTGGGGAGCTAGCTTGAAGGTAGAGAGCCTGCCTGGTAGGCACAAAGTGCTTGCGTTAAATCTTCAGTATGAGGGAGGCAGGGAGTGGAGAGGGACACCTTCAAGTGCACACCTCACCAGGCTTGGTGGCTCAGGCCTGTAATCCTATCACTCTGGAGGCAGAGGAAGGAGGACCACCACAGCTCTGAGGCTTGCCTGGTCTACATACCAAGTTCCAGGCCAGCTAGGGGCACATAGTGAGACCCTGTATCAGAAAGCAAAGGAAAAAAAGAAAGGAAGATGATAAATAAAACATAATTAATATTTCTAATGCACTAAGAGCACTGGAATTTAGAAATATTACTCTTATAAAAATGTTACAAGCTGGGCTGTCAAGATGGCTCAGCGGGTAAGAGCACTGACTGCTCTTCCAAAGGTCCTGAGTTTGGATCCCAGCAACCACATGGTGGCTCACAACCACCCGTAATGAGATCGGACGGGATTGGACACCCTCTTCTGGTGCATCAGCCGGAGCGAGCGGGACCAGCAGAGGTCCTGAGTTGAACAGCAGCCACATACATGATGGCTCATAGCCATCTGTACAGCTACAGTGTTCTCGTACACAGAAAAAAAAATAAAACAAATCTTTAAAAAAAAATATTACAAGCTGAGGAATGGTCAAAGAAACAAAACGAGGCAGTATGGCTCAGTAGGTAAAGTTCTTGCAAGCACAACCTTATTGAGCACCTACTACATGCTAGGCATTATATTATACAGCAGAATAATATTATATTATACAGTAATAATCAAAATAATCTAAGAAAACAAAAAAAGAGCAAGAAAACAGAAAGCTACCTGTTCCAGGGGATCTGACACCCTCACACAGACATGTATGCAGGCACCAATGCACATAAATTAAATAAATCTTAAAGGAAAAGAAAAGTTACTCCAGCAAGCAGAACAGTTGAGGCACTGGGGGGGACACTGGGCCAGGCAGAGGCAAGAAGCAGAGCTGAGGGGAGGTCTCTAAATGCAGCTGACACCCCACATTTGCTACAGGCATTTCTTCTACCCTGCCTCCAGCCTCATAACCCAAGACACGCTGAAAGGTCAGAGCCAACCTCAGGGCACCAGCACTGGGCTTGTGCAGGGTGAGGAGGGGGCAGATTTCAGATCCCCAGCATCCACATAAAAGCTCGACACATGGCAGCTTGACTCTGTGTTCCCAGTGCTGGGATTGGGGGTGGAAGGTGTATACGGGCATTTTAGCTCTTGAGCTTACTGGCCAGTCAGCCTAGCCAATCAGCAAACTCCAGGTTCAGTGAGAGACCTTGACTCAAAAAAATATGAGAGGGAGTGACAAAAGCACTTGATGTCTGTCTCTGGCCTCTGTGCACACACACATGCACATATAACTGGCACATACACATACACACATACTAGAGAAATATGAATATATGATATTGTGGAGGGGCATCCTTAGTAAGCACCCATTGCCTCTGGTCTGTCCTAGTAGGTAAATGACAGTCACAGGTTTGGTTTTGCCACCAAATAAAAGGAGGAGGTACGTGGGTCCTTCTGCTGAACTGCTGGCATTCCTGGCTCTGGGCCCCTCCTAGTAGGTTCTTGCCATTCTCCACAATTCTTTATTGAGCACCTACTCTGTCCTATGCACTGTTCAGTGCAGGTTGTGGGGGGGAATACAGTAGTGATCAAAACAGACTCCCCCCAAATCCCTTCTTTGCAGAAGGTCAAGATCTGTGTTCAAGGCAAGAGCAAGGATGAGGTGGGAGGAGAGGCAGGGGAACATCCATACAGCCAAGGACTGCGTGGTGGCTGATGGGCAGCATCGATGGGTTCTCAGGCACGGGCAGGCCAAGTCAACCACCACCTTGGGGTACTGCATTTCATCTCTGAGAGCCTCTGAACACAGCATCTAATCACCACCTCTCTCGTCTCGCAGCGGTAACTGAGGCCCAGAGAAGGAACACGTTTGTTACCGTCAGCCTCCTCACCTTTGTCTTCTGTCGTCTCATCCTCTTGGGGGCAGAGTGTTCACTTAGCAATCTTAGGGGTTAGTATCGGCTCTGGGTAAGGGCAGAAGATCAGTCATGGGCCTCACCAGCCAGCAGGCCCAGGTGCCTTGAGTCAGTGTGGCCTCATGGGTGCCACACACTGCTTTGGGGGCCGGACTGGGTAGGGTACGTTGAGTGGGAGGATGCAATCTGGATCTTTCTCAGAAGTGAGAGATCCTGTGGGTGGAGGTGCCTTGGAGTACTTGGGTCATGGCCAGCTAAGCAGGGGCTTGGGGAACTGAATCCTGGCAGCCTCAGGAGGGTGAAGTGGAGTGATCCTTGTTCTGCCCAGTCCTGGGAAAGTACAGAGTTTTCCATTTAGCTGGATCACCTAGGCAACGCTGTATGACATCATAGGACAGAATCAGTCACCCAGATGCAGGGCAGCAGGGTGGAGTCTGAAGCCCTCCTTCCTCTCTTTGCCCTGAACAGCCTGGTGACCAGTCCCTGCTCTCCCGTTCTGGGTGACTGACCGGCTCACCACACCTGGTGTGTCCAGTCCCTTGTTGTTCCTATCACAGCAAAGAAGACCCAATCCCTACCCTCAGGGACGTTACAGACAAGTTCTATAAGCAGTCACCTAGCCTCTTTCAGTACTTGATGTCTTCCTTCTGCCTAGCAATAAACATTGGCCTGGGAAGACAGCTCAGTCTGTAAAGTGCCTGCCTTGTAAGCGTGGGGACTTGAGTTCAGAACCCTAGCACCCATGAAAAAAGAAGGGCATGCGTGCATGTACCTGTAGTCAGCATTGGGAAACCATGGTAGGTGGATCCTAGCCTGGCCAGTGGGTGAGGCCCAGGTACAGTGAGAAAACCCACCTCTGTCCTGAGACGGAGAAAGAGACCCGACTTCAACCTCCGGCTTCCACGTACACAAGTGTGGACATGCGTGCCTACCACATGCACACAACTCCCCCTCCCCCGCCACAAACATGCATACGCCACACAAAATAATCATTGCGAAACTCAAAGGGGTGGCTCCTTCTTGGAGGGCAGTAGGACTATGGGGGGAGAGAATGGGGAAAGGACTGAAACATACACAATGGGTGACACATTTTTTTAAAAAGAATCACTAACATTTCTATGTGTATCGTCTGCATGCATGGCTGTGTCCCACACTGTGTACGTGGCTTGCAGAGGCCGGTTGGATGTGGCGGGCAACAAGAGGACTCAAGTAGACAGATGTGTTCAAAGGCAGGATCTGTTTCTCCTTGGGTCCCCCCAGCCCCAGGCACAATCTACCTGTACAAGTCCCAAGACAGTGTCTCTCTGTCTTGGAGACCCCAGCTAGACTTCCCTTCTCCCCTTAGTATCTGTCTCCTATACCATCTCTGTTTCTTCCCCCTTCTGCTGAGCGACAGGGTTGCATGAGGTATAGGAAACACAGATGGGGTGCTTTTTGGAGCAAACCACTCATGGCTGTGTGACTGTAGGTAAAATATTAACCTCTCTGGGCTTTAGTTCCCTCCCTTATATGATGAGGAATCAGGGATGCCCTAGGAGCAGAGGGAGACAAAGATAAAGTGCCTAAATGCTCATCCTGGAGCTTAGACTGGTTTTGCCTCACAGACACGGGCTGGTGAAGGAACAGATGTCTGCAGATGCTAGCCATACACTTCTAACCCAGAGCTTAGTCATCACCCTCCCCCAGATACCCTAGTCCATTCAGTTCCCATGGTCACAGTACCCCAACCCCTTTCCTTATCTGTGGGGTCTCGCTCGGGACCCTCCTTCAAAAGGAAAGCGGCCCTCCTTTGTGCATGGAAACAGCTGCCTCAGTTTGTGCTGTTGGGGGGGGGGGGGTAGCCCTTACGCTGTATTTAATCCTCGCTGAGAGAGGGCTAGGGGCTTAGGAACGTCACCATTCCTCTCTAGGTTTTTATTTTGACAGTTGCCAACTCAGGCAGTTTCCTGAAAGCATTAATTCCTCCCAGCCCTGCTGGTGTATACAGTAGGTGCTCTCTTGGTGGCTGAAAGAGGTAAGACTGTGCAAACATCCTGCGCTCTGACACAGTGTTGATTCCATAGTCATCTGGCCATGCCTCTGGGGCTGCCCTGACCTCACATCACCTAGGAGTTTGAGGCTCTGAGTTTCTGTGGAGATCTTTGGCCTTTCCTTTGCTTCAGTTATAGCTTCAATAGGGTCATATGAAGCCGGCTCATATTCTCTATGAAAATGCCATCTGGTCTATGCTTTAGCCCCTGCAGTCCCACTGTGCTAGGGACATCCTGTTAGGGTGGGTCTGTGATTCCAGCTTGTCTTCACCCTACCCCGTCTTTGGGGAGGATGAGATGTTGGGTCCCTTTGTAGGGCATCCTGTTCCTTCTCACCAAAGATCCTGAAGACTGAATGGACCACTTCCTCTTCAACAGCTCTGACAAGAGGGCAGGCGACCATCTTGCAAGGCAGTTTGCGTCTCCGCTATTGTCACTTAGGATGTGGGTGACCCCATATCTTTTCTTCCTCTTTTCCACCCTGCTCTGTATCCCAGTAAATGATTCTCAGCTACGACCACAGTGGGTTCTACTTAGTTGGGCTCCCTTGAGGTGCCTGCAGGGATCTGGAAAACTCCATTCCCGTTGTGGGCTGTATCCTTCTACCCAAGGCTACCCAGGTTCTCTTTGGGCTAAGCTCATGTTCCAAACTCTTGCCTTTCAAGCCTGGGGTCACAAGGATGACTGGTAGAATAATCCCACCTTGTTTCTCTTAAACTTGAAGCAGCTGCTCTGTGAGACATTCTTGTAGGCCCCCGCTCTTGCTTGAACTCCTACAATCACCACCACCATCCTGCCCCCGAACCCCCAGCATCTCTGTACATCCCAGCATTTAATGAACATATACTATGAGTGGAGGCTCCAGTCAGCACCTCTAAGTACACTGTCTCAGTTAAGTCTCGTGTTATGATCCTTGGAAACAACTCTTTTTGAGACAGGGTTTCTCTGTATAGCCCTGGCTGTCCTGGAACTCACTCTGTAGACCAGGCTGGCTTCGAACTCAGAAATTGGCCTGCCTCTGCCTCTCAAGGGCTGGGATTAAAGGCATGTGCCACCACCGCCCGGCTGGAAACAACTCTTGTCATTCTCTTTGTCATGAGAGACAGGTGCTCTGAGGAAATAAACCTGTTTTATGTGACCAGCTCCGAAGATGGAGCTGGGATTTGAGTCCAGGCCTGATGGCTAGAACTCTGTGAGCATGCGTGGCAAGCTCTCTGAGCATGCGTGGCAAGGCCTGTTGCTTCCCTTGTTTTTGTAGAAAGAGTCACATTCCTATTTCTTTTCAAAATCAGAGTAACATGGATGGGGGGGCTAAGACCAGACACAATCATCTATGGGTTGTTTTTGTTGTCACTGTTTTGTGCTGGGGATTGATCAGAGAGCACAGTAGGTGCTCTCTACTACAGAAGCACTCCTCAGCCACAGCTAACCTTTTGAATGAGAGCAGACGGATGGCTCTGTGACCTTGAAGCTAGATGATGGCACCGAAAATGAGCAAGCGGTGTGTCTTGGAGTCTCATCTGAGCAGAGTGCACGGCATCTGGAGGAGGCCACCGCTACCCAGCACTAACACATAGATCATTTGCCCGTCACCACCTGGTAGCATCAGGACACACGAGCTGTGGTTGGTAGTATTAATGTGACCTTGGTCCAGTTTTAGCCAAGCCCTGTGGATGCAAGCTGCAGTGACAGGACCCACTGGCCACATTGGCCACAGTGAACAGTAGTAGTCCAAGAAACTACTTCTGCCCTTGTATGTATGGGAAGGAACACTTAGGGAACCTCAGTAAGTAGATACTGAGCTGTCTGGGTGTGTCTGTGACAATGTCTGTGACTATGTCTCCTGGCCGCCTGTTCTTGCAGCCTCGAGTCCCCAGGACAGTTACGGTAAGCAGGAGAAAGTTCAGCTATGAAGTATATGATGCCTTGGGATCTGTAGGGCTCACCTTTAGCCCTGGTCTGCTGTAGTCCCTTTGACCTTAGAAACCTCGGTGGCCTCATCAGCTAAGCAGCTGTGCTGGCTGACTCCTGCAGAGGGCCAGAGAATGGGGCCAGGAGGAACTAGCTAGCCCAGAGGTTTCCGGTCACCTTTCTACCAGTTTATGTGATAGAGAGCACCCATGGCCCCGGCTTTGTCTCCAGCTGACACGGGGTGACATGTTGGCTAGCTCTGCTCCCATCTGCTTGGCACGCACCCTGATTGATTGCCCTGGTGGAAGATTCTCCTCTGTGTTGAGTAACCAGAGCTCTCATCTGAGGCAGCTCGGGCCCCACCGTCAACTCATAAATCACTTTGCTAAAGATGCAGCATGGCTTTTGAACATTTTTCTTCTAAAAGAATCGATAACTCGTTAACAAGCGATTGAATAAAGGGTAAGCGAGGAAGCTGTCTGCTCGTCCCGTCCATTAGGAAGGGGCAGAGGTGGTAGGTACCCTGCCAAGGTGGAGGGTGTCTAGTTACTAAGCGGGAGGCTGTTGTTGAGCAGCCAATCTTCAGCATATTCCTGTGCCATCTCAGCCCCAACTCTTCTAACAGTCTGGTCTGCGTGTCCCAAGAATTTTTGTTTCCCTTCACTCTTTCTCTACTTTATACCTGGGCCCCAGGCCCTCCTGAGTAGTCGATGGTCTCTTCAGCCTTGGGGACTTTATATATGCCGCTCTATCTACCTGGCGGTCCCTCCACAGCTGGAGTCATAGACAGCTGACCACCACCAAATCTTCCCTGAAACCTGCCTGCTCCTTTTCCCACCCACATAAAGGCATCCCCCTCCCAGAGCTCATGAGCTACCATTTACTCCTCTAGGACAGAGGCTGTCTTCCTTGAGGGCAGGGACCATGCCTGGTGAAGCTGTGTCCCAGGGGCCAGCACAGCACAGCAGAGTTTGTATCAGGTAGGTGCTTGGCGAGTTGAGGAGCGTCCGTGTAAAAGGCCCCCCTCCCCTCTTCTGCTTTAGCCTGGAATGGTGATGTCTGTTTCTCTAGTGTGGTACCTCTGGGTGCCTCTCTCTCCACAGGGGTTGATAGTATCTGCAAATCTCAGAAGAGTGAGTAACATTTAGTGGGTACCTAGTATGTCACAGAATAATGTATATAACTTTGTATAGGTCAATCCTCTCTATAGTTCCTATT
This sequence comes from Montemys delectorum, assembly GCA_019843815.1. Lineage (NCBI taxonomy): Eukaryota > Metazoa > Chordata > Mammalia > Rodentia > Muridae > Montemys > Montemys delectorum. Next base: position 22,266 of record JADRCD010237431.1, on the reverse strand, counting down.
TATTTATTTATGTATTTATTTATTGTTTTATTGTTTTTTTTTTTTTGAGACAGGTTTCCTCTGTGTAGCACTGGCTGTCCTGGAACTCACTCTGTATACCAGGCTGGCCTCGAACTCAGAAATCCACCTGCCTCTGCTTCCCAAGTGCTGGGATCAAAGGCGTGCGCCACCACTGCCCGGCTAGTTCCTATTTATTAATGATGTTGTTTTGAGACAAGTCCTTGCTATGTAGCGCTGGCTGGTCTAGAACTCCCTACATAGTCCAGGCTGGCCTTGAACATGTGGTGCTTCTATTGCCTCTGCCTCCCAAGTGCTGGGATTATAAATGTGTACCACCATGCCGGATCCCGTAGTTCTCACTTTAAAGACAAGGAAACTAGGGCTAGGAATGTAGCTCAGTTGGTAGAGTACTTACCTAGCATATACAATGCTCTATCCAGCACTGCATAAAACTGGACATGGTGGCATAGCCTATAATCTCAGCACTGAGGAGGAAGGGCCAAGGAGAGTAAAAAGTTCAAGGTCATCCTTGGCTATATAGCATGCTTAAACAAAGGCTGGGTTACATGTTAAGAAGAGGAGGAGGAGAAGGAAGAGGAGGAAGAGAAGAAGGAATAAGAGAAGGAGGAAGTAGAGGAAGAGGAAGAGGAGGAGGATACTGAAGCCACACTGAAGAATTTGTGTTTATCCCAGCATCCTCCCTTACTGAAATGGCTATAGGTAACCTGGGAATCATAAGACAATAGAAACCAGAGCACCCATACAAGGACAATTCTTAAGGCTGGCTCTGAAGCCAGGATGAAACAGAAGATCAGAGGGGCTCCAGTTATAGGAAGCCACTCATTCAGGCAACCTGGACCTGGAATAGCTCTCTCTCAGACCTCCAGCTCAGCACTAGCTACTCCTACCCACATTGCCTGCTGCCTCCACCAGAGAGCAGAGCCTTTGGCCCTAATCTCATTTGAGGCCATGAAATCACATTTGCAGTGTGTTAATGCAGCATGGAGCTGGCCCAGCTGTCTTGTCTCCTGGCAGAGAGGGGAGCCTAGAAAGCCATCTCGCCGGGAGGGAAGTCTCTTCAGGAACACCAGGAGACAGAAAGCAATTATGCTCTAAGAGGAAGATTAAAATAATGTCTACACTCGCCATGCTAACCCAAGGGCCTCAGCACCATCCAGCCTGCAGTGGCTTGGGGCAAGCTTTCTTCTGAGGGCGAGGGAAGAGGGGAAGCCATGACCAGGCCCTCACTTGCCCCTAGATCACCACCTCCCCAGTAGTCTCCAAGTCCCTGCAAAGAAACCAACATGCCCCAGGCCCCATGTCCTTGCCCCAGCTGTCCTCTGCTTAGAATATAGCCTCTGAGGATCCCAGCTTCCTGAGCTCTTGCTATGTGCTTTATGTAACTCACATTGATCCTCAGTTCTGTCAGGACATCTTCCCCCATCCTTATGACACAGGAATGCATAGGTGAAGTCCTACAGCTGAAGGTCAGCAGAACTAGAACTTTCCATTACCTACCCCCCTACTTTACTGTCCTGACTCAATACATTCTCTGTGTGTGTGTGAATACATAGATATACATATAGATATATACATATATACATATGTATAGATGCATACATCTATACATATATAGATAGATATAGATACAGATACAGATATAGATATAGATATTTCATTCTGTGGCCATGGAATCAGTCAACCTTAGATTAAAAATACTTGAAAAAAAATAGTTTCTAGGGTTGGCATGCTTGGCATGCTCTGCATGCCCAAGGCCTGGGTTTGATCTCTGGCACCTCAAGAATAGTAAAATAAAATTGCATCTGAACTGAATGTATAGACTTTTCCTTGCTATGAGTCTCCAAACAATACAGTACAGCAACTATCTACAATGTTCCAGCATTCCATTAGATTTTATGAGGAGTCTAGAGATGAATTAAAGTGTATAGAAAGAGCCAGGCGCAGCTGCATACTTCTCTTGTGAGCTAAACATTTAGGAGGCTGAGACAGGAGGATCACAAGCTTGGAGACAGCCTGGGATGTCTAGTTAGATCCTATCTCTTACTACTAGTACTACTACTACTACTACTACTACTACTAGTAGTAGTAGTAGTAGTAAAAGTATACAAAGATGTGCATAGGTTCTATGCAAATACTACATCATTTTCACTTAAAGAACTTGGGTACCTTCAGATTGGGCCTTTGAGAAGTCCTTAGTGTCAGCTCTCAGGATACGAAGGGCAAGGATGCTGCCTTCTCTTCTGTTTCTTTATCCTTCCCAGCTTGTGTTCCCTCTCTACCCAAGGACTTCACAATCTCTCTGCTATGTTGCGCTTGTCTCTGTGGGGGTTCTGAGAGGCTCAGAATCAGGGACCCACAAGCACTGCATGGAGGAACTAAGACTCCCTGCAGGGCCAGGGGAGGATGTGCTGCTCCTTCTGTCTCCATGGCTGAGTCCAGGGTGCCTTCCAAGCTATCTGTTTTTAAGGGAGTTTGGGGGATCCTATCTCCTCCAAGAAGCCTTCTAGACTGCAGGGAAGCCAGCGTTTCCCTTAATCTTCACAGTCATCTTGTGAGGGAGGCATTATGTGACTCCCCCAGGGACAGTGGGAGGCAGTCAACTGGACCTCAGGCCCGAGTGTAAAGTCTGACTGTGGTGCTTGCTGGAGTAAAACTATCGTCCTTCAGACAGCATATTGGAGGGTTTACTCATGTGCTGGGGATTTTTATGCAATATTTCTCCTCTACGTCTCAACAGCCAGTTCTAGGGAGCTATAAAGTTTGTCCTGAACTAAGCACACTGACAGACATCCCCAACTTCACTCCAGCCTTGATCCCAAACCACTCAGTCCATGAGCCCATCACTGCGACAGTCAGCTGAACACTGGGTAACCTGTCTTAGCTGGTCCTGGTATCATATATCATATCATATCATAAGATGCTGCCAGGAAGCCAACTACTTCCTTCTGCTTCTACCCAAGGGTTCAAGAAGTGAAGCATTAGAACCCCCTTTCAAGTGACTGAGGAAGAGCTTGCAAATTGTGAGTCTGCCAGGCCAGGAATACAGTTAGTCATCCCTCACCCCCCCCCCCCCCCCACCTCCGTCCTGACTGCTAGAGCAGAAAGTCTGGGCCGCCATGGAGAGCAGGATTCCATCTCAGCTTTGCTGCTGGCTCTGCAGGACCTTGCCTTCTACAGGATTTAGTTTCCTCCACAAAAACTGGATCCTGTCAGGCCACCCTGCCCTCCTCCGGAGACCAATGTGATGCTCTAATGGGGCTTTGTGGGTGCCTAGTGAGGTATGGGCTCTGCCTTTGTCAGTCTGGCTCAGAGCAGCTTCCAAGACGGAAATCCCAAGAGCCTGTAGAGGCACCACTTCCTCTCCACCCCCTTGGTATCTCTACAAAATTCTTTACTTCCTGATTTCTCCTTACCTGCCCGTTTCTTTCCTGGTTCTATATCCTGCCTCTACACTGTGCTCTGAGACTTCCACTAGAACCCTGCCCTCTTCTGCCCCACCTATCCTTGAGGCATGGCTCAGCTATCACCCTGATATCTGTGAGAAGGGCTTTACATCATCTAAGTTCCCTCACCCAAACCCTGTAGCTTCCTCACTAGACACCGCTGTGCCCATTGTTTGGCTGAGGACTATGAGGCCCAAGGAGGCCTGTTCAGGAGGAGCTGGGTGGGAACTGAGGTTCAAAGCTACAATCTTCTAAATCCTCCCAGAGTCGCTGTTGTGCAGTGACCTGAGGCCTTGGGGGTTCGCTCCTAGATATTGTGGGTTTGGAAAGTCACTGTCCGTGCCTTCTATCTCCTCCCTGTGGCTATCCGGGCATTTCTCCAAGGGCTGGACACACAGACACTCAGTCTGCTGCTTGGGAAAGTGAACAGAATGAAGGCATGTGTGGGTGGATGGATGAATGAATGGATGCCCCCTTATGTCAAGTGAGGCTGGACCACAGTACCCTAGGAGAGGCTGTGGGAGTCGGGGGGGGGGGGAAGGCTACCCCTATGCATACTCGGCTTATCCCAGGAAAAAGGCTACTTTGTGCTGGCCTCTGCGCCTGCTGACCCTGAGACTTTGCAGACCCAGCCTCAGCTGAGGGTGGCTGTGTTGACCCCGGTAGGCCAACTGTCATAGAGACCAAAGCATCCAGGCTGCCAGCTTTCCCTGCTGCCTGTCCCTGTCTGCTGCCAGAGTTGAATTAAATATCAGTTTCACACAGCGCTTTAATCTCACCTCATACATCACACATGCCATGTCTCCAAGCCTCTCACTCATTTGGTAGAGATTGTGTTCTGGGGTCTGTACAGAGATGAAGCCAGCAGGCGCAGGTCTAGATGTGGGGGCATTTGTGCCTCCTGGGTGTGTGCTTCTTATGAACTTGTCTTTGGGAGAGGACATGGTGTGGTTTTGCACACATATAATCACTATGTGCATGTGTGCGCCGGTGAGCCTAAATACCTACGACGGTGATTGCTGGGCATGACAGGTGGGTGGGTCCACGGTTCCCTGGAGCTGGGGTTTGGCTGGCTAAGAGGATTTCAGAAGCAAGCATCCCCTTCCTCTCCATTTCCCACAACTGAATTTTCTCTGTCTTTCTCTATCTTTCTCTGTCTCTGCCTCTCTGTCTCTCTGTTTCTGTCTCTTTGTCTCTCTATTTCTGTCTTTCCATTTGTCTCTCTGTCTCTGTCTATCTCTGTCTCTTTCACACATACTCACATGCAGTCTTTCTCTCTCTCTCTCTCACACACACACACACACAAACATACACACACACACACACACATACACACACACTCACATGGAGGTACCCTCTCTTTTTCTCTCTCTCTCACACACACTCATATGCAGGCTCTCTCTCTCTCTCTCTCTCTCTCTCTCACACACACACACACAC
>JADRCD010237431.1:0-15648 GCA_019843815.1 Montemys delectorum | reverse complement strand
GTGTGTACACAGAGAGGAGTGGGGGAGGGGCATTTTCCAGGGCCTAAACTGACCAGCTTGGGGCTCCAGGCCCGGAAAGATGGGGGCTGGGAGTCAATCCCTGGCACGTGCCTGCAGAAAGGGGCTGGTGGCTGGGGGGAGGGGTGGCAGCTGAGTCTCTAACTCGAGTTAAGAGAGAGATTAATATATTCAATCTGCTCCAGGGTAATTGAGGGAACAATTGGAGTGTTTTTCTAAAGCCCATAAAACTGCCTCATTTGCAAGGAAGAGCTGCCCCTGCTGCAGGCCACAGATTTGATGGAGGCAAGACAGGCAGAGAAGGGACAGCTTGGGGATCCCGGTACAGAGTAGATTCTCGGAGAGTCAGCCATATCAGCCAGGGAAGGGGCTAGCAGCTCCGTTCTAACCTGCGTTCTCGTTCTGCACCTCCAATTACTTCCTTTTTGTAGTCCCAAACCTATCTCCCAACCTGTGAAATGGGCCACAGCATTCCTCTCTATCAGAAAGAACGGTGGCAGGTGGAAGCTTTGAAAGACCAGGGAAGCAGGTCTGCACTGGCACTGAGGGACCGGGACAACAAAGAGGTGCCGTGGCCTCTCTCCCCATCCCTCCAGGCCAGCCTCCTGAGAGTGAATGGGCAGTAAAGAGTTGGAGTTAATGAAATCCGCATCGTGCGCCTCTCCCGCTTGAACCACTTTAGTCTCCAGGGCAATGGGAATAGAGCACGCAATAGCATGCAATAAAAAGCATAATGAATTTAAAAGCAGCCAGGGGAAGGAGAGTGAAGACTGGCAGCGCTCTGGCCCAAAGCTGGAGGGTTCCTGGGGCAGCGAAAGTGCAGACCTGCAGCTCGAGCCAGAATCGCGACCAGGAACAAACAGGCTGGATGGGGGTGGGGAGAGGGAGGGAACAAAGGGAAAGGAACGAGGTTTCTACCGAGGTGTAGGGACAGAGGGTAGAGGTGAGGCTAGCCACTCAGCTCTCTCTGTGACCGCTTGGTTCTCCTCCACTTCTTAATAAAAGCCCCCAGCTTGTTAGTGCCAGAGCTACAGTTAGAATCCACAGGCTTCAAGCCAGGTGCTTCTCATTCGGTGACTGCTTTATTAGCTTTCTTCTTTCTTTCTTTCCCTGCTCCTCTGGGGCAAAAATAAATAAATAAATGAAAAGGTGTTTTAAGAGGAAGAAATTAAAAAAAAAAATTAAAAGCGTCTTTTAAAAGGCTCCAGGGAAACAGAATCATTTCCATGAAACAAAACCATGATTGTTTGAAAGAGGTACTGTGGGGACGATCTCATCACACCCTCCTCCCTCTTCCTCGGGAACCTGGACCACAGGGTCTTGTGGGAGGAAATTAAGGTTCAAAATCGTAGGAATCCCCAAGGTGGCCCCCGGAACTACGAGCAAGGAATTCAACTCATGTTCCCAGAAACTCCATACCTGGGAATTTCCAGTTAAAAGTTTCCCTCTTTAACAGCTCTGCCTGTAGGAAGACGTCCCTGAACTAGTGACCTTTGAAGGCACAATGGCTCAGGGACTGAAGCCACCAGTCCTCTTTTCCCTCTCCACCCCCACCAGGAGGCAAAGTGGGGCTTTTTTTTTTTTGAAGGGGTGGGAGGAGCTGGTCATCGCTCAGACTTGCCTGCACTCTCTACCCGTCTCCCCCAGGGTCTCTCTGCTCAGCACTGTACAGACCACCTGCTTCCTCTCTGATCACTGAACCATCTTTTGGGCAAAGACAAATGACTAGTCATGTGATCTCAAAGCTGCCAGGAAGTGAATACAGGTAGGCTCAGGTAAGGACAGGCCTCTAAGGAAGCCCCTGTGCCCTCGAGGTAGCTCCTGCCAGTGTGCTCCTAGGGTCCTCCTTGGTGAGTCAGGGCACCCCTGAGGGACCTCCACCCTCAGTCTCTGGCTGCTCATGTTGGAAATATTCTCGGGAAACAGTTCCTGCTAACCGCCCCCACCCCCTGGAAAATATTAGCTCAGAGCAATAGCACTTGGTGTGGCCATTTAGAACCAAGTGCACCATGGCCAGCAAAGCAAACGGATTCAGACTCAGTCAGCAGACATGGATACTGAGCCCTTTTCCCTGCAGCCCGGTTAGATGCCCGCCCGCCCTTCATTCCATTGTCCTATTGTCCCGCCCCATGACCTTCATCTGTTATGCTTGGGGAAAATGGCACACACCACATAAAGCAAAAAGAACTCCTGGAACCAAAGTTCCACACTGAACCAGTTGTTGAGCTGTCTGGTGCCAGCAGGGCTGAGAACAGGTTGGAATGAATGAGCCCTGTGCTGGGAAAAGCTTCTTGGAGGAAATGCCTTCGAATTGAAGGCTTATGCTTCTGGAGCCCAGAAACCTGTTCTTAGACTTGAACTGAATGTTGCCGAGGTTGAAATGGAACCCCAAAATGAAGTTCTTTCTTGTTCCTTTTATTCCTCCTGTTGACTGCCTTCCTCTCTCTAGCTGTCAACCAGAAAGCCAGGGGAAGCCCTCCTCTCCTGGGGAAAGCCCCCTTGCTTATGAAATACTCTTATCTGGACTTTCTGTCCCTATCCACAAGGCAGTGAGACAGTATGACTGCTAGGGTCCCTAGAGTTCCAGGCTACAGGTCCAAAGGGCAATAGAGCCCCACTAGCCCTTTGTGTCCCGCTATGGCCTCCAGGTATCTCTAGGGACAGGAGCTTGCTTTCCTTAGGCTGAGCTGCTGGGCTAAGTGTATCTAACTACAAGAAAGTCCCTTGTTCACAGGGAACCCTCCATTGTCTCTGGCTCTGGCCCTGTCATCAGGGCCGTGATTGCTCACCTCCCACCCCCACCCCCCAAGGGGTGCGATTTTCCTCTCCCTCGAAAGCTATTTTCTTGTCTCAGTAGAAGCAGACATCTGACACTTTAAGAGGGAGTATGGCGCAGAGATGATAGCTTTAAATAACAGAAATTAGAGCTGCTGAGGTCGACTGCAGCCATCTCGATAGCTCCCCTTCCCCCCCCCCCCCCCCCCCCCCCCCCCCCCCCCCCCCGCAGTGGTCCAAACATTTTACACTGTAGCCTGAGTACACCATCCATGTGGCTCAGGCTGGCCAGGCCAGGCTGAGACCCAAACAGCAGGGAGAGTTTGTTCCTGGGTTCTTGGCCTCCTCCGGAGTGTCCTGACCCTAGATGATAACATTAGACAGAGGGGCAGGGCCCAGGCTAGGAACACTGAGAGCTTTCAGCCTCACCTAGGCTGTCCGTCTCATCCACAAACTTCCCCTCTAGAGCAGAATGGGGATGAGCACAGGAGTGGGTCAGAAAGGTGTGTTCAATTGATTCAGAAATGGATGGACAAAGGTCAGAGCCGGCCATGCTAGTAAGCCAGGAGGCCGGATGAGAGCAGTGGTTCTGGGTCCCTGTCACATACTGCCTGCTTACTTTGCCTACAACCCTGTCCTCGAAGGTCCCCTCCCACACCTCGAGTTTTGCCCCCAGAATTGGATACCTCCCTCTGCTCTTTGCCAGGATAGCTTCAGCTTCTCTCACTTCTTACCCCATTGAACCTCTCCATGATGGAACTCAGTTTCCCTCCCTGCCTCCACTCAGTGCCAAGCAGAGAGAGAGAGAGAGAGAATTCCATCTCAGCTTGTCTTGTCCCTCTGCTGCCCGCTAAACCACCCTCTCCTCTTTGCTAGCTTATACTAGACCTCACTCCTGGAACCTTCTCCAAATTGCTACCTCTAAACCTCCCTCACTAGTGTGGGTCTTACATAGCCAAATAAGGAATGGAGGAGCCCATAGATGAGTGGGGAAGGAAACAAAGAGCCCTTTCAAAATGATGCATCTTCTGAGAAAGCCTTTCCTGGACTTAAACCCCTACTCAGAGCCTTTCTGACAGCATTGAGGACCATGCGTAAAGACTCATGTTGTATCCAACTGTATTGGCTCTAGTGACACTCCAATGCTTAGTGGCTGTCCCGGCATTGGGTTCCACACGCTACCGTGTTCTGAGGTTTCCAATAACTGTTGAGATTTAGTGGAATCCAGAATCCTGAGGTATGTTTTCTCCACCTGTAAAATGGACTACTGCTTGCTCTGTAAGTTCTCAATTGGACGTGATGCTTAGATGAGAAAGAACGTGGCCATAGTAGGGAACCCTCCCACAGAAGGGCTGGTGCCCCTCACCTGAGCTTGATGCTGCCAGAGTCCTGGTTCCCAGCTGAGCCCCTCCTGGTCACTGTTGGTGCTAGTTGGACTCACAGAAGAGACTTCTGCCTTGTCACTCAGGGCCTCCCTTGAAGTCTGCTGAGAACAAAAGAGATTGAGGTTGGGAACTGTAGGGTTGCAGACAGCCAGTTTCATCAGAGGCTATGTCCTGAGCTGGGACCCAAGAGCACCCACCTGTAGCTCTGGTTGGCTGGGCTCCAGAAGACAGTTTGAGACAGAGGACCTAGTGACCCTGTGCACATGGAAGGCTACGCTGTAAGCCAGGCCCCCACAGTGGCGGGCTGTGGGGTCCTCACTGGCTCGGAGAAGAGCCAGGTTGCCACAGTAGCGGTATAGGTCTTCATGATCCTGTGCTGTGAGGTTCATTCGGGGCTCATCTGGTCGTGGGTAAATGGGGAAGATGGCCTCACCTACCCTCTGAGCCTCCTGTCCTGAGGATCCATCCAGCCTCAGAGCCTCCACACGCAGATGTGCATCACTCTGCCCATCATTCTTACAGAACCCTGAGCGGAGAACATGGCTTTAAATGTGGTCTCTAGGACCTCCTTCCCTCTTCCAAGGGGTAAGAAGGACATCCAGGGCCCTGGAGCGACTTGAACTGAACCCAAGTGAGCTTGGCTAAGAATTCCCTTGTGGGTGACTCCTCTCAGCCTTCACTCAAGACTCCTCCTGTTTACCTATGCCTCATGTGACCCCCATCAGAGTGAGGAGGCGTAAAGCCCATGGGATTGTTCTGGGTCCTGACACCACTCTAGGCCAGGGAAGAGTTTGGCCAACCTTAGCCTGGGATATACAACAAGACTGTTGCCTGGTAAGTCCTCCTTCTAAGCCTGAATTTCCTAGATCACTTAGCTAGTTTTGACTTAAAACTCCTGCCTCTTTGTACCCAATCTGGAAGCTCCCAGAAAGTAAGGCCAGGATCTTCTATCCATCCGTGTCTGTCCAGTCTCCATTCCTACAATCAGTGGGAGCTCAGGGGGCTTTTAGCATCATTCCATCCATGTATCGTTCACTGCCTAGGTCTAAATGCTTTGGGCTTGCCTCTACCAAATTCACACCCCAGTTTAGTTCCTCTTCACCTTTGCCCTTTTCATCCAGGCTAAAGGAAGCAGGAGCTTTACTGGATCAGCGTTTGCCCAAGGCCACATAGTCACACAGACAGAGCTTGGAATTGAGGCTGGAGCTCTGCCTCTGGCTGTCCAGGTTCCTTCCAGTCCCCCAGGGTCCTGATCAGGTCTGGGACAGAAGTCCCTATATCCTCCTTCCCCCAACCCTTGACTTCACTTCGTACCTTTGGGTAAAGTAAAGATAAATTTGTTCCTGGTGAAGGTGAGGCTCTGGCCAGGATCCTGCTGCTCAATGACCTCAGTGATAGCTGAGCAGGCTGGAAGGGGGTCCCCATCATTGACTCGCAACTGCACTCCAGCGCTGGAGCCTGTCTGCAGTGGGTTCTCAGCTGACAGCCTCAGGGCATACCGGCCCTCCTCATTAAATCCCACACTCAAGATCTCAAACTCCAAGTCCAGTGTCTTCTCTCCTGCCTTCAGTTTCTGGCTCAGCAGGGATGCAGGGAGGTAGGGATCAGGACCTCTGAAGGCCATGGCTTCAGCCAGGGTCAGAACTCCAGGCTGAGTCCTGCCCTCTCTTGCTCACAGTCCCGTCCTGGGTCCAGTAGGAAAGCAGATAGATTGGGCACTTGGGGCCACACCTCACCCTTCTCTGTTTGTTTGAGAAGGATCCAGGCAACAAGCCAGGAAACTGAGCCTGAACTGGGGAACAAAAGCATCGATTAATTATTCCTACTTATCATTTGATCTCTCAGTAAATATTTATTGAGAACCTACTGTATATGTGGCACTGTCTTGGGCATTTTGAACATAGCAGTGAGCCAAACACATTCCTGCCCTCCTGAAGCCTGTCTTCTAGTGAAGGTAGCCGGCAGAGAAGACAAAGATAAACAAGAAATATGGAAAATGAATGATCTGGGACTCATCAGTAGTGTACTTGCTGCACCAGCATGAGAAGCTGAGTTTGATTTCCAGCACCCATGGAAACTGGGAATGGTGGTGTATACTTATCATTTTAGTGCTGGGAAGGCCCAGGCAGGAAGAGCCCTGAAATAATTGGTCAGTCAGTCTAGGAGAGTCAGTTGAGTTCCTGTCTCAAAAAAAAAAAAAAAAAAAAAAAAAAAAAAAAAAGGGGCCTGGGGAAAAATACCTGAGGTTGACCTCTGGCCTCTACACACACACACACATGTGTACCTGTACACACAAATACACAAACACACACAATCGCACATATGTATACCTTTGCACACAAACACACACACATGTGTACCTGTATACACACACACATACACATATGTACTTGTACACATATTTGTACTCATAATGTATATACATTCTTAAACTATACACACAGTATGTACACACACACACACACACACACACACACACATGCATACATGCACACACAGCCAAATTATCAAGTGTGCTAAGAGATGATATACTTCATACATTCTATAGAAAAATGGGGGCACATGTGGTGTTCAGAACTCTCCATTTCTGGGGAGCCTGTCTCTACCTGGGAGTCCTTAGTGTGGATGTGGGAGAGAGGTCACCAGGGTAGGGGAATATATGATTCATATCTGCTTCTGTAGCCAGCTTACCTTGTACAAGACACACAGCTTTACAGAGAATTTGGCCTCTCAAAGCGAGGTTGTCAATCTAGAGTCTGTGCTTCTTCGTCCTGGGTTTCAGTGGAAATCAGAGGATCCTAGACACTCTTCAAAAAAGACTAAGTCTACTCCCACCACTGCCGCCACCGCCACCGCCACCGCCATTGCCACCACTATCACTACCTACTGTGTCCAGTACAGTCTTGGGCAGTACAGGAAAGGGGGGTAATGGTAGAAAGAGACACAAGACTCTGGGTTCTCTTTAAGAATGAACAAATTTTATTTTCCTCACTGTTGTTTATATAGTATCTAGCTATTAGAGATGACACTGCAAGCAGACCTTGAGCACAGTTTCTTTTTAATATATATAATTTACTTCTTTCTTTCTTTCTTTCTTTCTTTCTTTCTTTCTTTCTTTCTTTCTTTCCTTCTTTCTTTTACTTTATCTGCATTTAGTTTATGCTGAATTTATTCTCGTGTCATGAGTTTTTGTTTCTTCAATTTCTTCTGGGATACCTTTTTCTTCTGTGCAGCCTCCTCTTCTGGCTTTGGAACAATCTGCTCCTTCTCAGTGAGGATCATCTCAATGTGGCGGGGGAGCTCATGGATGGGTTGATCCGGCCATGAGCTCTGTAGGTTCGTTGGCACATCTCAGGTGCCTTGTTCACCTGGGTGTGTTCAATGACTAGAGAATCTACGTCTAAACCCTAAGTTCAGCATTCCTCTCTGCATTTTTAAGCATGTGAAGTAAAAACTCAGCACTCTTTTTCAGCTACCGTCCTTGTGTCCAGCCATTGTTCGGCCTGGGCACACCTACGGACGCCACCATTATACCGCTGGAGTGGCACACATTGCTTCTTTAAAGTGATATCCTTCAGATACTTGGTAACTTTTCGATATGCATGCCCTTGATGGCCTGGGAAGTTTCCCGGGTGTTCTTAAAGTGAACATAAAGGTTTGAACCTCTTGATTTGCATGATTTTATGGGGGTTTCTCGATCAAGAGAGTAGCGAACCATCTTCACAGGTCACCTCTGGCCGCTCTCAGGAAGAGACTACTTATTTCTATTTTATGTATATTGGTGTTCTCCTGCATGCTTATCTGTGGTGTGGGGGGTCAGATGCCCTGGAATGTAATTACAGACAATTGTGAACTGCCATGTGGGTGCTGGGGATTGAACCCAGGTTAGAACAGCCAGTGTTCTTAACTACTGAACCATCTCTCCAGCCCCAAGCATGGTCTCTTTGACCTCCTTATCTGAATTCTTTCTTTTGTACTTCCTTGAATTTGTGGCCTGATTTCTCTCCCTCTGGGGGACATTTGCACTGGCTTTATCTCCTGCCTGCTGTTTCCCACGGCCATGGGGCCACACATCTGGGTCAAGGTTTGCGCTTGAGGAAGGAACTTCAGACCATCTGGACCTGAACAATTAGCACCATCACCACCACCCTTAACAGAACTATTGTCACCTCTACATCACTACTGCCATCCTCATCATCTGACAATGTTAATATCGTTGCCATTGGCCATGTCATTCCCCTGAGCAGTTTCTGGGCACCAGACACTCTTGTGGTTCTATAAGGCAGATATAACTATTTCCTGTTTTCTAAATGGACAATGTAGGGCTAGAAGAATGTTGAGACACAAAACGTCCTAGGATCGACCCAAAGATGTGATACCTTCTACTGGAGAAATTCTGTAGCCTGAAGCTATAGAAGGACAGTTCTGAGTCTGTAGGGGAGGCTTGTGAACAGCACAGCTTGCATTCAGAACGGTTCTCTTGCAGTTAGCTGTGTCAGCTGAAATCATTTTCATAAAGGAAGAGGCATTGATTGGAAGGTGGCTGCTGGCAAGCCCAGCTAAGGGTCCCAGTATATGTGGCAGGCTTCCTTTACAGCTATCAAATTCAGTTTCCTTGGGTCCCCAAGGAGACACTGAGGAAGAGTTCTAGTGACCCAACATATAGCTGACATTTAGTAGATCCCTTCTCCCTGGCTGTTGTTGCTCCTTCAGTGTGATGGGCAACAGTGGGATAGAGAAGCCATCCTGTAGTCCTAGTGGTTTGGAACCCTGTAAGTCACACAGGGAAAAGGCCACAGAATGGCTGTTTGGGGGGGCGGGGATGATGGATGGCAAAGGCTACCTGAAAACCTGCATGTAGCCAGCCATGGACTAGAGGCTGTGATTTGTCTCTGCCTGTCTGTCCCTGAACAAGGTGGCTTAGTTAACCAGCTCTCTTCGTTTGTATGTCTGAAGCCACTTCCAGAGATGTCATAGATGAGAATCCATCCAACCTGCTCCAAGACCCAGTGACCTCTGCTCACTGCACACCACTTCCCCCACCCCCACCCCCCCACTGCTCCAGAAGGCAAGGCCTGTGTGCAGAAGGACTGAGGGTTTTCTCAACTGGGTCTTCCAGTCCCTTCAGAACTGTTGTTTTCCCTGATGATCTCTCCATCACAAAGCCTCTGAGGTGGCTTTTTAGCTTCAGTATCGTTTAGGACCCTCCACTATCTGGCATCCAATCCTTTCCAAGTATCACTTCCCTACTCTGTCTCTAGAATAGACTAACTCTCTCTTCCTCCCCCCCCCCCGTGTATGTGTGTGCGTGTGTGTGTATGTGTGTGTGTGTTTGTCTGTGTTTGTGTGTTTTGCATGTATTTATAAAACAAACAAAAAACCCCAAGCAAAAACCAAAAATTAGGTTGATAGGATGGCTCAGTGGACAAAAGCACTTCTTGCTACCCAGTCTGACAGCCTGAGTTCAATTCCTGGGACCTACACAGTGGAAGAGAACATTGAATCACATACACGATAGATAGATAGATAGATAGATAGATAGATAGATAGATAGATAGATGTAAAAATTTTTAAAGAAAACAACAACAACAACAACAAAAACCTGCATCTGGGGAGGTGGCTCAGGATTGCTAGGATTCTTGCCTAGCATACACCAAGCCTTAAGTTTGATTTCAGAACCACATAAATATGAGTATAATACAGGAGGTAGAGGCAGGAAGATCAGAACTTCAAGGTCAAGAAGCCACACAAAACACCAATTATTTTAAAATTACATACATAGATATAAGCAGATAGATAATGTTTTTTAAAGTACAGTTCGGTAGCATTTTCTTTTTGCTGTGTTATCAAGATCTAGAACTCTTTATCTCGTAAAACGGAAACTGCTCCTGCCCCCATTAAATAACAGCTCCCTTCCCTCAGCGCTCATTCCCTGGCAGCCTTACCTTTTGCTTCCAGTGTCTGCATGCTCATTGGACAGACCTCTCCAGGTATCCTATGAATGGAGCCTCTCAGCATTGTCCTTTCAGACTGGCTCACTGCCCACAGGATAGCTTCTTGGGGAAGGCTCAAATTGCACCCCATCAGGTCTATCCTGCACCTTCACACTGCCTGCCTTTGCTGGTGTAGTTCCTCTGCCCACACTGCCCAGCTCTTTCTGGAGCAAGACTGCTCCTCCTGCAGACCCTCCAGGGATGCTCTCCTCAGCTACCTTGTACCCTTTCCTGTCCTGTTGCAGCTGAGGACCTACCGACTCCTTATTGAAGTTTCTTTAGGGAGCATGTGGTGGTTTGTGTGCCAAGATCAGGACAGGTGATCCGGGAGGTGATTAACTCATTATGGAGTGAATGAATGATTCATTGATAAAGACAACTCAGCCAGGGCTGGAGAGAAGGCTCAACTGTGAAGAGCACTGGCTGCATTCCGGAGGATCCAGGTTTGACTCCCAGCATGCACATGGTGGCTGGAAATCCTCTATAACTCCAGCCCCAGAGAATCCAACATGCTTTCTGGCCTTTGTGGGCTCTGCATACACTTGATGCATGGACATAAATGCACCCAGGTACACTGAATAAGAAAGAGAAATTGAAGACAACTCAGCTTCTATTTGTGACTCTTTCCCCTGGATTCCAACTGTGAGAAGTTAAGAGTGTTTGGGGCTTTTGAACACAACCTAAGGAGCCTTGGTGTACACAGAAGGGAGAGAAGGCATGACGGACAATGAAGCAGGACAGAGGCAGGACCCCCTGTTGCTTAGACTTCCCAGAAGAGTCTTGGTCTCAGTTTTCTAGAGATGGTTGTAGCATCTTAGCATGTTAAGACTGGACAGCCATGTTTTACACTTGAAGAAACTAAGTCCAACTGAGCATAGAAAGAAAGGTCTGGAACTCTCATTCTTTTTTCTTTTTTTCTTTTTCTTTTTTTCCTTTGGTTTTTCAAGACAGGGTTTCTCCGTATAGCCCTGGCTGTCCTGGGACTCACTCTGTAGACCAAGCTGGCATCGAACTCAGAAATCTGCCTGCCTCTGCCTCCCAAGTGCTGGGATTAAAGGTGTGCGCCCCCATTGCCTGGCTCATTCTTTTTTTTTTAAGATTTATTTATTTTATTTTATGTATATGAGTACACTGTAGCTGTACAGATGGTTGTGAGCCATCATGTTGTTGCTGGGAATTGAATTCAGGACCTCTGCTCGCTCCGCTCACTCTGGCCCTACTCACTCTGGCCCAAAGATTTATTTATTATTATATCTAAGTATACTATATCTGTCTTCAGACACATGAGGGCATCAGATCTCATTATGGATGGTTGTGATCCACCATGTGTTGGGATTTGAACTCAGGACCTTCGGAAGAACAGTCAGCGTTCTTACCCTTTGAGCTATCTCTACCAGCTCTGGACTCTCGTTCTTAGTAGCTTTCAAAAGGCTCAAACCTCAGGTGAGGCTGTCCTAGGTTGCAGAACCTATGCTTCCCTTCGGTGTGGAGGAAGGCCTAGGGAACCAGTGGTCGCAGAAGACTGGCTGCCAAGACACCTTCTGCAGTCCTAGCATGAAAGCCTTAATGGGCCCCTGGATTCTCCTTTCTTCTGCAGAAGAATGGCCACTCAGAGGCTGCTGGGGTCTGGAAGAGCCTGGGTCTGTAATTAGCCACCCCGGAGGGCCTCTTCCTGTTTTCCACAATGGCTCTTTTCAGCCTGCCTGCCAGCACCCCTGGGCGCCTGAGGGCTCTTAGGCCCCCATCTCCAGGCATCTACCTCCTACTCCCTCTCCATCCACCCACTCCCAGCCTCTGCCTAGAGCTGAGTTCTCACCAAAAGCACGGATATCCGAGAGTCCTCTGGAAGTTGCTGAGACCTGTAGCTGAGACATTCACATTCCCTTCACAGCAGAGGAAACAGGCCAGAGAAACCAGGTGGGTGGAGAGCGTAGGCTCAGGTCTCCTGATGTCCAGACTGTGGGATCCCTAGATGACCCCATCTCCCCTTAGGCCTGCATCTTGCCCCTGCCCCACCCATCTCCTTCCAAAGCCTCCTTCCTTTTAGCTCATCCTGTTCCCTTCAGGTCTGAGTGTCACCAGCTCACAGGGTGACAGAGTTAACAAGTGAAGCATCACAACCAGCCTGTCTCCACACCAGACTGAGAAACTAAGGCCCAGGTTGGAACTTATAATCACTCGGCTGATAGGTGGCAAAGGCACAGTCATTACAGAAGCATGGTCCCTTCCCAACATGAAAGGCTTGGCTGCCTGGAAACTGTCTTCTCTGTGGCCCTTGTGAGCTTGTCTCCCTCAGACAGAAGTCCCAAGCTCAACATCGACCAAGCCAAGAGTGCCAGGGCCATTACTGAAATCCCCTGGCTCTGGCTTTAGCAGGGTAGAAGCTGTGGGAATAAGCTGGGGCTCACAGGGATCCTGAGGATCGCCTCTGCAAGCCCCTTCATCAGCTTTGCCTCTGAAGGCTAAACTTCCAGGGGAAGAAAGAGGGGGAGGGCAGGCTCACTGGCAGTGTCAGCAGCACTGGCCTTTGAGAGTCTGATTGCTGACTGTTGCGTTGCCCAGCAGGCTCCTGGTACCCAGGGGTGGCTAGCTGGCTCATGCTGTAGACTGGGGTCCTGGTGACTCCAGGTATGTAGGAACTCCCAGTAGACAGAGCAGGTAAGTTGTAAAATGGACCAAGAACAGGGATGGGGAGCAGGGGGAGTTGACCTGGTCAGGGACCAGATGGAGGAAGGTCCAAACTAAGAAAGGTCCTGTCTGAATCCTTTGGGAGGAGGAAGCAAATTTCATAGGTAGGGAAGGAGGAACAGTGTGTGTGTGTGTGTGTGTGTGTGTGTGTGTGTGTGTGTGTGTGTGAGAGAGAGAGAGGGGGGGAGGGAGAGAGAAAGAGAGAGAAAGTTAGAGACAGAACGATGCATAGTGGCAGGAGAGAGGCATGTTGGGCTGGAGCATGGTAAAGTGCTTGCCTCGCAAGCAAGAAGACTGGAATTTGATCCTTAGGATCCACAGAAAAATGGTGGGAGTGGTATCATTCCTACATAATCTCAGCACTGGTGAGATAGAGGTGGCAGAATCCCTGCATACGTAGTTTAATTGTTGAGCTTCAGGTCAATGATAGACACTATCTCAAAAGAGGGAGGCAGCACTGAGAGCACACACACAGATGCACACACGTACACATAGAAGTTTGTACACAGAGATGTACACACGCAGAGAGAGGCACACAGACACAGACACACACACACACAGAGAGACAGAGAGACAGAGACAGAGACAGAGACAGAGAGAGGCACACAAAAGCATACTCTAAACTGGGCACAATTGCTTATATATCCTAGCACTAAGAAGGCAGAATTAGGAGGATTGAACTTGAACTTGATACAAGTTCAAGGGCAGCCTGAGCAACTGGATTGATAAATAAAGTAAGGAAGGGAAGGGTTAGAAATAAGTTTGGAGGGGGCTGGAGAGATGGCTCAGCAGTTAAGAGAACTGACTGCTCTTCCAGAGGTCCTGAGTTCAATCCCCAGCAACCACATGGTGGCTCACAACCATCTGTAATGAGATCTAATGCTCTCTTCTGGAGTGTCTGTAAACATCTACAGTATGTACATACGTGTATGTGTGTATACATATGCATGCATATATATACACACACATATATGTATGTATAGTATATAAATATACACATATATATGTATATATATGCACATATATATATTCTTAAAAAACAAAACAAAAAAGAAATAAGTTTGAGAACAAAGAAGGAGACCACCACAACAACTGAAGTGTCTGGACAAAGCAAACTTCATTTTTGATCAAGAGGGTAGCTCAGAAGATCAAACACCCTGAACAGGAAGTGCATTGAGTTTTATCCTAATCAGTGATGACTGTGTCTTTCCCCTTCGGCTGGGGTCTGACCTCACAGTCATAATTCAATTGGCTAGTCTGAAAAGAATTGGCACACTGAAAATGATCGAAGGGGAAAGAAGTCACTTGCTCCAGGCCATTAAATTCTTGGAATACAGTAGCTGGCTTCTGTGTAAACAAAGGTTTTACTGAATAGTGTATGGGGGATTAAAACATTTTCATACAAGTCTTATAAGGGGAGGAAGATAAAAGGATTTGAATTGTTTGTCATAAGTACACATTTTGTAATAGATGATAGAAAAGACTCATTTGGCATTTCTTACAGAGGAAAGAAAGGTGGTATAAAGGAGGGGAGACAGAAAGATGGAGACAAAGGATGATCATGTTCAGGATGGAGGGACTTGTGGACAGGTACAGACAGCCAGGCAGGACAATGAGATGGAAAACGTTTAGTATTGGAAATGGACAGACAGCTGCACACGGACAGTGGGCAGACAAGCTGTTAAAAGTGCTATGGCACAGGCCTGCCACTCGTATTAGTGTACTGAAGGGGTCTTCACCTTATCCTAGAGTGGGTCTCCTAACTCCAAAGTGGAGCAAGCCTAAACTGTAGGAAGGGTGTTTCTGGGGCAGAGCAGTGTTCCTTGAGTGGAATAGGGGTGGGAAGACACTGGGTAGGAATCTCTGACCTAACTTTTCCCTTAGCTACTGACCCTGCCACATCATACAGTCTCTATGATTAGCTCTCTTTTGACTGTGATAGACCATGAAACCTTATGATAGACTATTCACCTTACGGTCTGTGCTCAGCTCAGGCTCCATCTTTGCAGCTAACTTACAGTTCTGCTCTTCCTAACTCACAACATTTGTCTTATAGTCCCAGAAGAGTTCTTGAGATCTGGCCTTCAAAACTGCATTTTAGCCTTCTGGAAACAGGAAGAGGTAAAGAAAGCACCCCTCTTTTAAGAGCATGTCCTAAGAGTACCCTTTCCATTTCACTGACTAATACTTAGTCTCAGGGTTGTGCCTAGCTACAAGGGAGTCTGGGGGGATGAGCAATGGTGACTGGAGTCGTGCAGCTCTGTGCAGCTCCATGCAGCTCCCTGCTGCCTTCCAGCTCCTTATCTACGTCAAGCTTCAGCACATCCTTACAGTTTCCTTTCACTTATTAAGGGGTTATACATGTGATGAAAGTTTGAAGCGTTCATTTACAAGAAGAAAAACCCCTTCTGCTAGGTTCACCCCTCACCCCGCATGTGTTGAGGGTGGAAGCAGACAGGAAGAAAGGGAAAAAGAAAGGCCCCTCCCGCCATGCCCCTGCAGCCATCTACTTCTCAGGCACCATTTAGGATACATAAGACCAATACGTGGGCATCCTCTGGCACCTGAGCTGGCATGTCTGATGGCTGCTAACTCTCTTTACAAATGCTTTGGTTGGTGGTCAGTGGAAGACAGCCGGTGCCTCCTCAGTTAGGGCTGTTTGTTTCTCCTGTGTTAAAGGGTAAAATCCTATATGTAACCTAAAGGAGACTTGTGTAAACCAAAAGACGAGGGAGAAGGAAGTGAGGGCAAAACTGTCCCTTAGGGAGACCTGTCCTTCACACCTCAAA